>CAJNIZ010045793.1:59422-79456 GCA_905231905.1 Symbiodinium pilosum
AGGGGATAGCGAGAGATCTTGAAAGTACGCGTGAGTGTTGTTGCTCGTGCCTGCTGGTAGACGGGGGCATGCATCGCAGTAGTAAGTGTAGTAGTTCCTGTGCAATTCCCATCAAGATACCATTTGCCTAAACCCCTAAACCCTACATCCCCAAACCCTAAACTCAAGCCATGAGGCTTAGGGTGTCGGTATGCCGCTTGCTTCTTTGGGCTCTTCACACCCTGCCACAGGGCTTTGCACACAAGACAGGCACAGTTTAGGAGGACCCCCCCTAGGGTTTAGGGTTCAGGGTTTAGGGTTTAGGGGCCCCCCCCACCAGTGGTATGATAGGAATATAAGAGGACCCTCATATAATCCCAATTATCCCTTATTGCCACTATTGCTGGGCGTGGGGGTCCACCTCAGGCATAGTGTTCAGGGCACAAGCAGTGAAACTCTTCCCTTTGTTGTGCTGTTGCTGAGGGCCAGTAGCGCATCAAAAGCGGAAGAAGCCCTAGAAGCTTAGGGTTTCGGGCTTAATTCAACCCCATCCACACCACTGCAACAAGCGCGCTTCGCACCAGGACCATCCTGATCTCCAGCATTGCCCTAGGAATTCCAACCTCAAGAAGCTTGAACCCAAGATTCTAAGAAAGCCCATGATCACATATCCAGAAAGCCTTGTGCAGCCACCAGCTCCTAAAAGTCTTAAACTCTATAAAGCACTAAACCCTGACGGCCCTTCCTACACCTTACCCAGCCTTTTTAGGGATTGCGTTTTCTATCACTCTGGTTAATCTCGTTCACACAAAGGGTTCTATGGTTACGGGTGTCCAGGCCGTAAACCCTAAGACCCTAATTCCTAAACACTTGTGGGCGCCGAGGTTTTCATGTGCGGTCTGCAGCCGCCTTCAACTCCTCCAGACGGGGTGGTTTAGCTTGAGCCAGGCACTTCCTTCATCCTTTTTAGGGTTCACAAAAATGAGCAATGCATTTGCGGGAATCCGTGTAGAAGAGTTCTGTTTTTGGGCGTGCAAGGGCAACAAAGTACTAAAACCTAACAATGCCCCCTAAACCCTAAATCCTAAACTGCCTTGTTCATACAAGTCGTAGCACTAGTGGCGGTCGCCTTCGCCCTTGCTGTTCTGATTAATCTTCCTGAGCCCCTATAGAACGTCTACCATCCCCAGATAATCAATCAGATAATCCTTGCACACCGTGCATGCCAGAAAAGGGTGTTTCAGAAAACACTAGCCTCATCAGTTTAAGCCACCATAGATGCCAGTAAACGTTTCACTCGCAGATGACTTGCCTTGCATACTGCAAGCGAGCATTTGTGTCGAATTTGCTTTGTGCATGCGTCGCTTGTCCATTACTCAAAAGGTCGCAGCTGGCCCATGCAGTTCACATGGACTTCGGATCTGTCAGGTTTACGGGGTTTCCAAACTTAGAGGTCCCTGTTCGGGAGTCCGTCTGGGGGTTGTAGTTTTTTGGGTCCCAGGTGTTTTCTTTGAAGCTACGATTGACAGATCTATCCAGGATGCCCCATTGTGATCATGGAGAATCAAATGGACGAGACAGTGGAAAGAACAATGGAAACCACTGTTGCATTTAGGGCCAAGACATGTGGACGTATCTAGAATGAGGGTTACAGTATATTGGGATGGGTTCTTGGGGCCCCTATTGATGGAAACTACTACCATTTATGGAAGTATCCAGAATCTCCGATAGCAAAGCTGCGGATGTCAGTTGAGCAGAACTTTCTAAGAAATGGTAGGTGCCTTCTGGCCGCGTCTAGGTTTAGGGTTTAGGGGTTCATCTAAAGGTAATTTTGAGTTTCTGTAGGTCTATACGGGAAAGTATTGGGAAATTATGTTCCGCAATGGCCACCTTGGGAACAGGAGCATTGATCAATTACCATATGCGTATATATACATATGTACCCTAAACCCTAAGCCCTAAGCGCTAAACAGTAATCCCTAAACCCTAAACTATATACACTATAGGACCCTCTAGGCAGATGCACAGTCAGGGATAGAGTTTTTTCTCTTTGAGGCTTAGAGCTTAGGGGATCCGCTAAGGTTTATGGTTGTTTCTGCGATGCTGCTAGGCTACGTAGGGGCTTCCCAAAATTACGGGTACCATTTTGGGGATCCCTATAATAAGGATTATAGTATTATGGGGTATATTGGGGCCCCCTATTTTGTGAGAATAACACCATCTAGGTGGAGACCGATCCTTGAGCCTTTTAGAGCCAAAGCCTTTGACTTCAAACCTAGCTGTTGAACCACGCGGTTTGGATTTATGGCTTAGGGCCTAGGACCCTCATCATATCCCAACCCTAAGCCGGAACTCCCATGCCCTCAGCGCCACACCTGAAGATTGCACACAAGCAGGAGCATGCATCAGTAAAGCCACAAAAACCGCAGACCCACGTGCTTGAACAACAGCCAACAGTTCACCCAAACCCGAAGCCCTGAACCCTAAACACTATAAGCCCTATGCCCTAAATCCTCTCTTCCCCTGAACACATTTACCCCTAAGCCCTAAGACTCAAACCCTAGGAACCCTACACTCCAAGCCCTAATTTTTCCCTAAACCCTAATCCCTAAGCCCTAAACCCTAGTCCTTATAACTTATAAACCCAAAGCCCCAAGCATTGGCAAGATGTCTGCTACAGCAGCCAGAGCCCTAGTATCCTATGGATCTGAGGGCTTTAGGGCTTTGGGTTATATTGGGATAATGGGGTTATACAGGGTTTAGGGTTTAGGGTGCAGCGCTTGGGGTTTTAGGGTTTAGGGTGTTGGGGTGTTGGGGGTTTAGGTTCCCAGGGTACCAGAGTTACTGGGCTTGGGACTTGGGCCTTGAGGTTTCAGGCTGTACCCTAAACCCTAAACCCTAAACCGTATAGGGTGTTGGGGTTTTAGGTTTTGGGGTTCCAGGCTTCCAGAGTTACGGGGCTTGGGGCTTGGGGCTCAGCACTCTGGAACCATCGAATCTGGTTTAGGGTTTAGGGTTTAAACCCTAAACCCTAAACCCCATCGTTTAGGATTCAGGGTGTATGGCCTATGATTTCGGGCTTAGGACCTGCAAGCTCAGCTTTTAGAGCTTTAGGGTTTACATGGGCAGTGGGTTCAGAGTTTAGGGTGCAGGGCTTATAGTCCCCCTTAAGTAGATAGAATATGGCTTTGAGTATTTTATAATAAGATCTCCATATAACCCATATTCTATCTACTTAAGGGGGACTATAGGCCTTAGGATTTAGGGCTCCGGTATTAGAGTGTATTTTGGGGGGGTGAGGCCTGCCAGAACTGCGGTTCCTAGTTCGTTGCAACCCCCAGATACCCCACAAGTAGTGCAATACATATGGGTACTTCCCCAAATGAGGGTCCCATGCTGGCACCCCAAAATCTTAGGTGCTGTAATACATATTTCTAAAATTCAAACCCATATCCTGAACTGTTGGGGCTCAATAATTCCTATAGGCTTGCCCTGACCTTACAGCCTGAACCCTAAACCGGATTCCTTCTTTAAGGGGATTGTTGCCTTGGAGAGTTGCTTCGTTAGGCCTTTGGGGTTTAGAGTTCTAAGTTTGGGATTTGGGTTTGGGGCCGAAGGTTTTCAGAGAAGTCCCCCCCCTTTTTGGTGCTCAACAATTTCAGGCATGTAGCTTCATCAGTAACAGTTGGATCACAAGTATGTGGGGGTTTCTCAATATTACGGGTACTTTTTTGGGTGGTCCCCATAATGAGAACTGGTCTATTTTGGGGTCCCCTGATTTTTGGGAAACTACCACATATTATGAATATGTAAAGCGCTGAATGTTACAGTAGGCTGTTGCTGGGTGGCGGCAAGACCCAACCGACCAATCAAGGCTAGAATCCAAGCCCCCATATATCCAGGCCCCGCGTGTACATTTCTACAGCATGTATCCTATCTTTATTTCTGTTTTTTCCAAACTTTATATGTAGGAATGCGCGGGCACCGAACAGTAGGAAGGGATTTGGCATAGCCAAATGGCTTAAGGCTAAGAGAACCGACAGTTTGCTTTGAGTGAATGCCTGGGTTCACGTGGCTTCCTTCAGCCCATGTTTCACGATGCGATGCCTTCATGCTTCCTATGCAAAACGTATACTCCATAAAGGAGCCCTCTGAGTTTGATTTTGTTGCTTGCAACCCTAAAGCCCTAAACCCTAAACCCTATACCATAGATCCTAACCCTAAACCTTTAACCCTAAACCCTAAACCCTATAACCTTAACCCTAAACCCCAAGCCCCACACCGTGTGGTTGAGGCGAAATGTTGCGGCAGGGCCCTGGCTAGTTTTGAGGCTCGCAGCCCGCTTCAGGATGTAGGGTTTTTAGGGCTTAGGGGATTAGTTTTTTCAGAACCTAGGATAATTAGGGTTTAGGGAATCGGGGTCGGTTTCTTGGGGTCATCCCCATGGTAAGGAGTATCGTAGGTTGTTTTTTTTTTTTTTTTAAAGGGGGCCCCTGTTTTGGAAACCGCCAGGTTCGTCTAGGCTGAGGGGTTAGTTTGCAAGTTTAGGATTCAGGGTGCATGGTTCTTGGGGCTAGAGTTTAGGCCTGGGGCATACTGGTTAAGTCTAGATTCGGGATGTTCAAGGGACCTGCCGGATTAATAGGGGAAGCTTGTTTGTCTTTCTAATCGGGGTTCAGATGTCTTTGTTTACTCGCCACCCTACCCTGTCCAGTCCAAGCAACGCTTGCTTGGTCTTGTTACCCGTGCAAGTTCTTTCCTCGTAGCATCAGGCACCTCTTACCCCCTGCCGATATCAGCTGTTCCCATCAGAGATCATTATATCTCTTTCAGTGACATAGATAACATTAGGGGGCATTGGGGTCAGTGCAGTGTAGGCAATCATGGGATCCAAGGATATGGGATCTGTTTAGTGGATGCTTGGAGGCCGGCCCTCAGAAAAATAGAAATTAGGGACCCTCAGTAAGGGCCCTCAGCCTCCCACGGTTCTGAGGTCCCTGTGGATGGATTTACAAGGGAGAGTTGAGAGGTAGAGTTCAGGAAGGAGAGACTCTACAGTAGTGGAGGTTGAGGAGTTCAGTTGACGAAGATGCTGCCGAAGTTTCAAAGAGCAGAAGTCCCAACATGCTCTACCACCTTCTTCCTATGCCACAGATCCTGAGGCCAGGCCTAAGCTGGGTTGCTATTAACGAACTTAAATTAAGTTACCATAATGAATACATATCTAGTAGCAAAAGCAAAAGTAGCTTAAATTAAGCTCCTTAACAGCAACCCAGTATAAACCGCAGGCTCTGAACTCCAAACCCCATCTTCGGCCTCAAAGCCCTGACCGCCCAGCCCAAAATGGGAGTTTCTCAAAGGCATCCCCATCTGCTCCTCTCCAGGCCCCCAAAGGATCTCACAATTAGACCCCCAACCATATGGGAATTCATATAAGGATTATATAGGGATTGTCATAATGGGTCTATACAGGGGATCTAATTTTTAGATCCTCCCACCCTGGCTTCTTCTCTCCCCGCAAACCCTGTGTATCTTCGGGGTCTGTAAGAGCCTCCTCTTTCAAAGCCCTGCTAGTCTAGTGGGAACGGAGCAATGAAAACCAAACATGGAAACTGCTCTAGCTATATCATATGTATATGTATCCATGTATAAGCATCTATCTTTTATGTTTTAGGGTTGCGGGTTTGGGAGTAATGGATTCTTACAACAGCCAGTAGATTATGACTAAAAGAGAGGGGTTTCAATTTTCTTCCTGCAATCCTCGTTCCCTACAGAACTAGCAAGAGAACCTTCAAGCTTCACCCTACATATGCCTATAAAACCCTTTCATTTCCAAGCCATGTTCCATGTGATTCTCAGTTATGGCCTTCAACCCTCAGTCCCTACATTGGGTTCAGGGTTTAGGGTTTAGGGTCCCTATATAAACCCCTAAACCCTATGTTTCTTAACCAGCACGTCTATGTTTCTCAACGTGGAACTTGCAGGACGCCAGTTTCGGGCCGGAGTATTTGCAATTCCAAAAAGGCTGGGTCTCGTGAGTCATTGATGAGGGTTTGTAGTTCCTAGAGATGACAGAGGTTTAGGGTTCAGGGTTTAGGGTTCAGGGTTTAGGCTTTAGGGTACAGGGCCCAATGGTGCAGAAACAAATGGAAAAGAACGTCTAACATTGAAGGGGCACTTGGCTTATACGTGGTTTAGTAGAGGTTGTTTTGCAGGTATGGTAGCAATGGTAGCCCCTCCCCCCACCCATGATGCACCTTTTGGTGTTTGCAGCTTTGGAAAACTCGCTACCTCCCCTGCTTTCCCCCAACCCAAAAGCATGGAACATTAGATCCCCTAGAAGACGCTGGGGAATTCTATATAGGGATTATACAGGAGATGTTATGGCTTTATCTAGGGGATCCCATTTTTAGATCCTCCCGGGGGTCTGGGTTATTATTTTCTTCATGGATTCCAATAGCAAGTATTTTTCACCAGCTGAGTTCTGGAAAGTGTCTAGTTAGCCTGTGCTCGCACAAGTCAGAAATCGACTCAAGACCAACAAAAACAACAAATTAACACCACGATTTTCAATAGAATAGAAAGCTTGGGAAAGAAAAGTTTGTTTTCATGTTTTTCCAGGGAAAATTGGTTTTGCTTGGTCAACACCAGCTTTTGCCTAGGAAAAGATGGCTTTAGGTTTGTTTCTAGGCCAGACTTGAAAAAACAAAGGTTTTCCTAGGAGGGGCTGGACAAAATGACGAATTACAGTGACCTCACGCGACCTCACACCCCAAGAGAGGACAAGCTAGAACCTATCCCAAAATGGTCATTGGCATCAGTTGGGGCAGCCCCAATATAGACTCCAAATTTTTATAGTCTTTATGATGGGCCCCCTCAAAAACCTAGTTCTTGGAAACACTAATCCGTATAATCCGCTATATAGCCCAGTTCCCATTTCATGTTCCAGGTTCCTTTTTCGGCATACAGGGCAGTTGCAGGTAGGTGGCCTGATGTCAGACTTCCCTCCAGGATGAAACCGCAATCCTTGCATTCCAAGCACATCTTGCAGAACTCAGCTGTCGCACACATCTGAAACTTGTGGAGGCTCAGGACGATGAAGTCTCCTACTACGACCTGCCGGCAAACAAAAAGACATGTTTACATAATGCCTTAATCCTTTAACTTACATGAATTAAATAGACTCTACGTAAGGTATGAAATCCAGAGCCTAAACTGCGGGGAAGGCGACCCGATGACCTTGATACAGCACCCAGACGCAGACAACGACTGGGCTCCCTCCTCAGGTTTTTCAAAAGTGGTAGCTTAGGGTTTAGGGTTTAGGGTTTCCCCAAATAAGGGGACCCCAATATAGACCCAAAAATATTATAGTCCTCATTATGGAGGCCCCCAAAAAGGTACCCAGAATAATTTTGGGAAACCCCGAAGTATCTTGAGCTTAGAAATTAGGATATGGGACCTTCGTCCACAGACATATGCCAAGCCACTACATTCCTCATGGGAAACTCCAACAAGGGGCCCCTAACTTACGGTGCAAACTGCTGCTGGCGGTTTTTGGGATAGCCGCCAGGTGCAAGGATTTGGGGTTTGGGGAGGACGACATTGATGATTGGCGCTACGCCGGTGAAATCTTAGACCATGATCTGTAGCAACCAGGCTTCAGCTAGAGTATGACGGAAGGTGAACAATTAGTCTTGATTTTTAAATCTCAGACTGGATGAATGGTTTAGGGTCTGGGGTTTAGGGTCTATAGGGTTTAGGTTAGGTGGACCCCCCACCCAGTAATTGTGATTATACGGGACAATAAGGACTAGATGAGGGTCCTCTTATATTCCTGGGGGTCCACCTAAGGTTTAGGGTTTACTTTCCACCTGCAGAAATGGAAAATCTGTTGGGTGAGATCAGGTGCACAATTGATCCTGGATTGGGGGATCCCAAGAAAGCTCCTCGAACGTGGATGCATAGGGGTCTCCGGTAAATCGACCTTACACGGGTCCTTGTTTTTGAGTGCTCTTAAAAATTGGAAATTCATCCCGTGTTTCAGTTTCCCCTTTCATTCGGGGAAATGCTGTGCCCTCAAGAATCACCAATATTATGGTGTAGAGTCCATCTCACACACACACACATCAAAATAAGGCTCACAATTATTTGAGCCTTGACCTTAGCCTCAGGCAGGCTACCTGGCCTTTGCATGTTCAATTCGCTGGAGGGTTTATAGTCCCTCTTTAAGTAGATCAGAATATGGTTTTTGGTGTAATAAGATCCCCATACAACCCATATTCTATCTACTTAAGGGGGACTGTAGAGTTTAGGGTTTGGGGCGGGGGCTTGAGACGGTTAGACGGACTTGGCAGCATGCAGCGGATCCAATCCAAATGAGCTATAGTCTGAACTCCTTGAATGGGTTGATTTAGGAGATTGTATAGGAGACTACAATAGGGCTGATTAAGGGGGACACTGGGAGTTTAGATTGTAGCTCAAATAGGTTGTCTGTGCGCTGCTTTCCGAACTAGATCCGCCTACCGGCAGCCATTTTCTAGACGAGTAGTCAATCATGTTTAATAGGTAGTCCACTGGGATCAGACCTCGTTAAGACGGCTGTCAAAAATGTGGTCTGAATTTTGTGGGTACCCTACATATTAGGGGCCATATTAGTCCAGGGGCCCAAACAGAGATACCATGTAAGGGGTTCATGGCCACACGCATTGCATGAACTTGCTTCCTCGCAATTGGTGCAGATCATATACACCCAAGGGACAACCGTGCAATACCGAGATTCTTTTCTGGCAGCAGAAGTGCGATCCTAGCCCCGTGCCCACGTCCCAGACATGACTGGATCCTCCTTAGTTTTTTAATTTAGGGTTCTACTCCTTGGTTTTTTTGATTTAGGGTTCTAATCCCGGAATTTTAACCTTTATAAAGCTTTCAACCCTCGACTCCTGCCAGTAAGGCTGTAGATTCACCTGACCAACACCCACCCCTTCTGCCAGCGATTGTCTCCATGTAGAGCCCTCACAGCAAGCATGCGAAGAATCATGAATCCTGTGACATGCTTTCGATCCCCCTACACAATCCGAAGGGTTCCATGTAGGTTTCTTATAGATACTTCAGGCTTAAAGAGATTTCCATGTATGTAGTTTCGGACCTAAGTGTATACCCGATGGCTACGTGGACCCCTTGGGCAAGTCTAATTACATGCTATCCTTTTTTCCCACTATGTTTAGTGTTTAGGGAACTACACGCAGTGCTGTTTCTTTTTCTCTTGTCTGTTCCATGTGATTTTCCATTCTTGTTGCCCTAAGCCCTAGACCACAAACCCTAAACCCTCCCCTACACAATTTTCCAAGAACCCTAAACCCTAAGCCCTCAAAGCAATGCCCGGGAGTTTCCTAAAACATAAACCCCTATACTTTTGGCTCCCTCTACACATTCTTCCCAGAACCCTAAACCCTGAAAGCAATTTCCAGGCATTTGGTGAGGTCCGTGGACGCACTGGCTGGATTCCCCGAAGTTTTTTCAAGCGAGAAGAGGCCAAGCCTCGTACCTGGACACCCCCAAACCCTACCTGTAACATCAGGTTCCTGCAGGGTTTAGGGATGGAGGAATTTGGATTTAGGGATCTAGGGTTGAGGGATTTGGGGTTAACGCATTTAGGGGTTGGGATTTTAGTTGGATACTGTCCCCAGTCGTTAACAGCTGGATAAAAGTTGTAATATAACTATCTAGTGCCCTTATGATGACCCGAGTACCCGGACTGCCCTTTAGGCTGATATTGAGGGGTTTGGGGCCATTGTTTTACCTACTTGTGGGTCCAGGGCATGGGGGTAGGTGCAGGATTCATGGCTTTTCTTCATCTACAGTTCATCTGACTTTGTTGTTTGGTTGGGGACTGGTGATTTGAGATTAGAGAGGGGTTTGATGGTGTATGGGTTTAGCCTCAGATATGGGGTCTCGAGGTTAAGAGCTCTTGCAGTTAAAAAAGGAATGAAAGGGTAGTGCTCTTCATTAAGCATTTCTCAAAATCGCTTCCCCCCCCCAACTTACTCTCCTTATAAACCCCGTAGCTACCTGGGTTTCGTAGGGGTACTCTACCTCTGAGGAACCCCAAATGGAGGTCCATTGATTTGTACAAGACACATGCCTAACACTCCTCCCTACCCTACAATCAAAGCCCTAAACATCCCCCATGCTTGCAAGTGCAGGCCACCTCCTCCACCCCCGTGAAAACGACGGTCTGCGCCGACGGTGTCTCGGCAGTTCTATATTTGGTCTCACCGTGCCCGAAACCAGCCTATGAAGGCAAGGCTATCCGGGTATCAGGTTCCATTTTGTTTTGCAGGGTAGGTTTGAGGGTCCCTCTTGGGGTTCCGGGTGCAGCTGCCCTGATCGGTGCCTGCAGGGTCACTGCATGTCCTGCCACTGCCTCAAGTGGCACAACATGCGGAAGTGTGGGCGCCTTTTGCCCCGGCAAAAGGCGGTGCCGCAGCCTTGACAGCACACAAAGAAGCTCACCCTGCCTAGCCGCAGTGGCAATTTTGTTCAGATCTGTATAGAGCTTGAGAAACCTTTTATTATCCAAGGTGGATTTTGATCGCCTCCAGCTCAACAGGACGAAGCATCTGCAACATGCTTGGAAAAAATCCTCGAAGGCTTGCAAAACAGTTAATCGCCTGGTGGCACGCTGGTCGCTACTGGTACTGCTGGCATTGGCACGCGGCGGTCACTGGCTAGCCCACTATCTGAGATAGCTTAAGCTTGCTCAATGGTTCATTGTTCTCCGGTCTAGTATATACATATGAGCCATAGTCTAAACTCCATAAATGGGGTTATATAGGGGATTATATAGGGGACTACTATAGGGCTTATTAAGGGGGATACTAGGAGTTTAGACAATTGCTCATATAATCTAATATAAAGGGGTCTACATCTCAAGTCTTACTCTTGCCTGACTTAGGCAGAACAGCCAGCCTCGAGCCTTCTGAAAGATTTCCCTGTGACGGCTTATCTTCTGCGGCTGGCTCATGGCCGTGGCAAGAATGTAGCTACTCGCGAAGCATGGGCACTGCAGCAGCAGGAGTGGTCTTGCAGAGCCTTGAACCCATGGCATTGGGACTTTCTACAGCATGGTGGGAAAGGTCGAAGAGAGCCTTAAATCCGCGATCAATCCAGACTTATGGCTTCTAAAGGCACCCCCCTCATCCGCTTTTTTCTTGCAGACCCCGAAGCAGTAGCGCAGAAGCCAGACTCTATCAGAAGAAAATCAACCTGTGATCAGACAAGGTATGATTGTATAGATATTTAGATATACATGTACGCATACTTTACTATACCAATGCTATATTCTAGCTGCTTAGGCACATGCATCCTGCAAACCCCAGACCCCGTCTATGTTTGGAAGCCGCACGAGTGAGCCTCGTAATGTAGGAGCCCAAACCATTACCAATGTTGTGATGAAAAAGGTATAGGGTGCCTCAACTACATCTCAACATGCCGGTGGTAATTCTTCTGGCTTCTACATTGCACGGTCCCCTATACACCCCTGTATGAACCCGCTCCCCTTTTGATTTGTGGTTCGTTTCCATTTGATTCTCGGTTATTGGTACCCTGAACCCCAAAACCCTCAACCGTAACCGCCCAAACCCCTACACCCTACCCCTACACTCCTAAGCAAAGCCCCAGACCCCTGAGCCCTTAAACTCCTTAACCCCAAATCCCTAAAACCCCTAAACTAGAACCTCTAAACCCACGTACCCTACACTCCCAAGCCCTAAAGACTCTTTACCTCAACCCGTACACCCTAACCCCTACACCACTAGGCAAAAACCCTAAGCCTTTAACTCCTTAACCCTTACCGCCTAAGCCCCTACGGCCCTACAGCCCGACAGCCCTACAGCCCTAAACCTTACTGTAGCCTAAACCCTAAAACCTGAACCCCTTAACCCTAAGCCCAAAACCCTAAAACCCTAACCCCTAAACCCTAAGCCCTAAACCCTAAACCCCTAAACCCCCACTGTAGATAAGCACATCAGCAAACCCAGGCGAGAGCGGCGAGGTGTCGGCTGCCGAAAGCCGAAGGCTGGGTAATTCCCATTGCTCCACAAGGGGGTTGTATGGAAATTTAAGGTTTAGGGTTTAGGGTTTAGGGTTTAGGGTTTAGGGTTGATAGGGGAACATGTGAGCTATAGTCTAAACTCCTTAAAGGGGGCTATGTAGGGGTATATATAGGGGAGTAATACAGGGCTTATTCAGGGGGATACTAGGAGTTTAGACTATATAGCTCATATAGGGGTTTAGGGATTAGGATTTAGGGATTAGGTTTGAGGGGTTAGGGTTGAGGGATTAGCGTTTAGGGATTCGGGTTTAGGGTTTGGGCTTGTGGTTTTCAGATATACCCCTAAACCAGGTTATGTAGCGGTTCAGGTTTGGGCTCGGGGTTTGGGAGTGTCGGTTCAATATGGGTAAGTACAACAGAGTATTACTACAATGTGGTGGTTATGGATTATATAGGACTTACGGATTTACGTAAAGATGGAGAATCAAATGCAAAATGAAATCGAGACTGGCGTTACATAGGGGTTGTAGAACTTGCCTCTGGTTAGCAAGGAATGAAGAACTGGATCCTTACAGTAGTCGCTCTGTAAGCCCCCTAATACACTATAGCTTGCATGTTTTCTTTCGCTGCTGGCCAGAGATAGGTTCATGGGGATATGGATATACATATATATATATGTATAATGCATATACATACATATTTTAGTTGTTCTACATAGGTGCTATACTGAAATAGAATTCCAAACCCTGAACCCTAAAGCCATATAAGGGGATATTATGGACATATGTTTGCAAGGTGAAGAAACGGCATTTCAGAAGGAGCAACGTATGTGCTATTTATTGCAGATGTTAGGCTCCAAAGCTTTTGGGTTTAGGGTATGGGGGTTCTCGTGGACTTACAGCCCAGCGGTTAACAGGTATCTAAAAATGGGCACTCGATGTGTTTGCTCCCTAGACCTTAAACCCTAAATTGATGGATATGTGCAAATGTCCGGGTTGAATGCAAGCTCACTACGGGAGATTTTCCTGGCTACATCCCTTGATCCATTCTATCGACAAGCCCTTAGTATCAGGTTTAGGGCTCAGTGTTTTAGGGGTTAAGGGGTTTGTGTTTTAGGGTAGGGTTTAGGGTGGTTTCTCTGGGATTCCGAGGCTCCTTGCATTGTCCCAGGACTGGCTCTGATCCCGGGCTGCATGAGGCCCCGAGACTAGATTTCAAAAAGGGGATAAAAATGATTTATGTAGGGAATAAGGGGAAAGGATATGGTCACTGCCATATTATAATAGCGTATGTATCGGGGCTGTATAAATCTTTGTTTTATACATACAAGGCACATTACCCCAGCCTCATTCCCCCTTATTCCCTCTTGAGGGGGTTCAGAGAACAGGGTCTGTATGGAGTAGGATAGTTTCCGCATCATTCCCTTGAGAGGCCGTTTCATGAGCTCCCACGCAAGAGAGCACTACCAGGCGAAAACCACGTTTAACAATCAGCATGTTTTAGTGCAGACACTAGTCATTCAGGTGCAGCTTTTGCGGTAATATCCCACCACCCTAAACCCCCTGTAGGACCCATGTCTATCCCTGGATAAGCATTCAGGTGCAGTGCGCGGGGCGTGCTTCACAATTCGGTAGACTGAGGTAGAGGCCCGAAGAAGTAACATCGTGTTCCCCACAGAAGCCTTAATTGAGTATTGGTTTAGGGCTTAGGGTTTAGGGCTTAGGGCTTAGGGTTCAGGGTTTAGGGATTGATGTTATTGCAAAATATTCTTTAAGCCCAGCTACCTGCATATTCGGTTACTGTCCCGTGGCCCGTGACCCAATCAATCTAGACAATCTACAGCCCAGGACACAGGTATCTGGGCTTCTAGACTCGTTTTGAATTCCTCAAGAGCAAGCCGGCAAGTGACTAATAGGAATAAGGGAAGATGATCCCCATATAATAGATTCCTTTATTCCCTACTACCCCGCCAGTAAGTAAGTGAAAGGCAAGCGGAGTGCGACCGCTGTGCGCAGCTGGAGAATCAGATCCAGGTGGGTTTCTCGAGCGGCTCCGGGCAGGTTTTAGGGGTACAGGGATTTTACCTGGAACCCCAAACAGGGAACCCCAAGAATAGTAGGAATATAGTAGGAATATACCTGCCAGGGTCCTTATATTTCATTATATTCCTGCTATACTCTTGAGGTTCCCCGCTTGGGGTTCCCAGTAAAGTCCCTTTAAGGGGATCAGGGTTCACCTTCAACTGCCTACAGCGTTACGGGTTATACATAAAGAACAAGCGGTAATCACTACCAAACTGTAGGTAGGCGGGATTACATGTTGGGCTTTGGGTTTAGGGTTTGGAGCGTTCAGGGATTAGGTTTCAGGGTTTGTAGGGATTGCAGTAGTGTGATGGACTGACTGTTTCAAAGCACGGCCAAAATCAGCACGGCCAAAAACAGGGTAGACTCCGTAAGCCGAAGCGTAAACATTTCTAGCTTAGCCTACTCCTACTCAGCCTGGTACCAAGCCATGATATGTCCTCCAATCCTATATAAGCCCCTACGCCCTAAACTCTATACCCTCAGCCCTATAGACCCCAATATGAGCCACAGTCTCAACTCCTTATAAACGGGGTTTCTGTAGGGGGTTATATACGGGAGTATCATAGGGGCTTTTAAGGGGATGCTAGGTGTTCAGACCCTTAACCCTAAACACTAAACCAGTAGCCCTAAACCCTAATCATTAGGCCCTAATCCTTATCATATAGGCTTCGGGTGCAATTCGAGAACCAGCCAGCAAAGCTTATGGCTTGGGAAGCTTCGAGAGGCAGGGACTGTTTGCAGCTGAAAAGGCTGCCATTAGGGTTTAGGGCTTGGGGTTTAGGATTTAGGGTTTAGGCTTAGGATTTAGGGTTGAAGGTTTAGGGCTGAGGGTTTAGGATTTAGGGCTCAAGCTTTAGGGCTGAGGTTTAGGCTTCTGGTTTCATATCGCTCTTCTACACGATGAATAACAGCTATTGCATCCTCACCCGGACACGGAATCTCTCGCAAAGCCCCAGACGCCAATCCCTGAAGCCCTGAAACCCTCGTCCCAAATCTCGGTGTCTCACCTCGAAAGTCCCAACCCCCAAACCCTAAACTCTAAAGCCCCAAACCCCAAACCCTAATTTCTAAAGCCCCAAACCCTAAACCGTAAACTCTAAAGCCCCAAACTCTAATCGCTAATTCATCTCGACCTTTAATCCCCAAACCCTAACTAACATTTCATCTCCATCTCGTATTCCTAAGAACCTTAAAGCCTCACCGTTAACCTCTCCAAGGCCTGAAGCCCCAGACTTTCATGCCTAAAACCCAAATCCCCAAATCCCAACCCTAATCCCGAAACCTTAGCCCTAAATAATCCCCCAATCCCTATAAACCTTAATCCTCAAAACATTAATCCGTAAACCCTATACTCCCTAAACCCCTATATTCCCAGACCCCCTGAAGGATCCAAAAAAAGGAACCCCCTCATAATCCCGTAGTTTCCCCAATCTAATAATGGGTTCATTTTTTTTCGGGGGGGAGGGGGGGAGGGGGGGGGGGTGGNNGGGGTGGGTCCATTTTTTGGATCCTTCAGGGGGTCTGGGTAGCTACCCTAAACCCTAAACCCTAAACCCTATATACCCCTATATATCCCGATGTATCCCCTTTAAAGGTACTTGGACCCTAAACCCCTATATTCCCCTGTCCCTAAACGCTCATCTGGCCGAGATGCTCAAAAATGCCATCAAAGATATGCAGAACGCGAAGCAGAAGCCCGACAACGGCAAGGCAATTTAGGGTTTAGGGTTTAGGGACTTTTCAATAGACATCAGGGGGGGTTCGGGCATAGGGTGTAGGATGTAGTAGGATTTAGAGTGTAGGATTTATGGTGTAGGATTTAGGGTTTAGGACTTAGGGTTTAGGATTCACGTGTTAGGATTTTTGGTCTTAGGTACAGTTTAGGGCAGATATCAGATGCTTCGGTCTAGGAAGGAAGAACGGAAATGGAAGCTAACCTTTAGGGTTTAGGGGTTAGGGTGAAATCATAAACTCAAAGCCGTTGCTATGGGGTTGCTATGTGGAAAAAAAGGTCAGGTTATAGACTGTATCCCCCAACAGTTTCCATTCGTCTAATCACCAGAAACTCAATCCCCAGATAAACCACGTTTTCCATGTCCTTTCCATTTGATTCTCTATTTTCGGGCTAGTACATCTATATAGTCTTATATATGCCTCTCTAATCCCCGAGGAGAAACCAACACCAAAGCACCTAAAGCCCCAAACCCCGAAATCCAACAGCCCCCAAGCCACGCAAACCCTAGCTACGAAACCTTAAAACCGTAAACACGAAAATCCAAACCATATAGACATCCCTAGGTATGAGCCTTACAACCGCCTTCCGAAAAGATTCCCTAAACTCGAAACCCTCAAGCGTATCCTCCTGACTGATGATGGGCCGGTGCAAAGTTTGTCCTCCGTTCTGTCGGCCCTTGAACCTAAACCCTAACAACTGAACCCTGTACTCAAACGGTCCATAGTAGGTACATAATACTTAGGCTCTAGGGTTTAGGGTTTAGGGTAAGTACCCCAAAGTGGGTCCCACGTCAGTACCTCTGGCCCGAGTATATATTATATGGTTACATGGACCACTTTCGAATAGCAGCTCGAACCCGAAAGACCGAATCCTACTCGTATTTGGGGTTTAGGGCTTGGACCTTAGACCCTTAACCCTTTGCGATTCCCTTGTGGTCCTATTATACGTACCTAAGGGTTAACCCTTAGTAGGGCTCCTAGGTACCCTAAACCCTAAACCTCTAAATAATCCCTATATAACCCTACAATATAGCAGTTTCCATTTGCTTTTCCATTAACCCTTAGTAGGGGTCCTTGGACTGCAGTTGTATTTCGGTGGGTTGACCGAAGTTACCCCAGAGCCTTATCTTTCCGGAACATATGTGATTTGTTTTTCAAGGCCCTCTACATATATATATATATATTTACATAGATATATTCCCCCAGTCCTGCTGTTTCCTGTTCTTTTTGATTTGATTCTCCATTATACTTCAACCCCTGACCCAGCAGTAAGGTATTTCGGTAACCGAATTTCCGACAGCAGGGGCTTGCGATTCATCACCCTCCTTCGAGCAAACACGGAGCATAAAAAAGGTGGCTATGAAGGCTACAGGTCTTTAAAAGTGCTATATGGGTTTAAAGGTTTGTTTGGGGAAGGGTTGCACCTATACCTGTACCCCAGCCAGAACTCCATCTCTCTAGATGTCGTTCGGACCGGCTATTTGCTACGCTTACAGGAGCTCACCCTAAACCCTATACCCCCTAATTACCGCTACAGTTCACACGCACCTTAGGCTCCTGCAATCACCATATGGATTTCTATGTTTTGGGGGTCTCTGTGCCCTTTGCTAAGGATACCCGTATTTAGACGTATATAAGGGATGCCCCAGTTATTCGCAACGCCCATGTACTCACCATAAAACCTGTCTGAACCGCAGGCAAACTCATTTCCTACATCTGAAACCGAAGCCCGCAGGGAATTGGGACATACAGCGTCCTGCGGAAGAGTGAAGAAGGGCGATACTACATTGTCGAGGCTACTTACTGGTAAGGGCAAGGGCTAGGAAGGTACTTTTCGGGCTCAGACAGACTGGTTAAGCCTGAGTTGGGGCCTTGAGTGGCCCGGTTTCAGGATGCCAGGGAGTTTTTGTTGGTTTACGTTTTGTCCTTCCTCCTGCTCCTCCTCCTCCTCCTCCTCATGCTCGTCCTGTTTTTTCTGCCATTTCTGCAGCAGTTTAAGGCTTTGCACAATGTCCTCTCAAAGGTTCTCAGTGCCGAGACAGCTCAGTATTGGCATGTTGGTAGGGTAGGTCTTTGTATTCCCAAGCACAAGATGTCACGATGACCAACCACTCAGAATTTTGTAGTGACTCCTTGGTTCTCTGCAGCTCTGACTCCCCGCCGGTCTTAACAACATACCCTAAACCCTAAAACCCTACCAGAACCTGGACCCTAAACCGTAATGAAACCTATGAATCCACAGCCCTCAACCGACTTAGCACACCTTTCCTGTTTATCTCGTATTTTTTAAGAGACAAGGAGGAGCTGAGGAGCTTAACTTAAGGCACCATAATACGAGCTGTAGTCTTAACCCCTTAAAGGGGGTTGTAAAGGAGATTATACAGGGAAGTATTCTACGGCTTATGAAGGGGGATACCAGGAGTTCAGATTATAGCTCATATGGATTTATAGTAGACAATAGGGTTTCCTCATTACATTAACTTACGTTATGTTCCTTTACAGCAACCAAGAAGAAGGAACATCTGAAATGTTCAGACACATCCCACATGTAACAGCTGTCAGGGAGAGCAGAGTCTCCCAAGGATCACTACAGGTTGACAGAGCGCCACAAACCTGAAAGACCTACGGTAGTACATCTAGATACGATTGAGTTTGGGAATTGCTTGAACCCCAATCCCTAAATTTAGCACTCAACCAAGACTCTAAAACCTGTAACACTAAGGCCTTAGGTAGACCCCCCACCCAATAATAGTGACTATAGGGGATAATAGGGATTATATTAGGGTCCTCTTATATTCCAATTATACCACTATTACAGGCTGAAAAGTCCTCCCAACTAAGGCCCTTCAATACTCAATCATCTACGCCCTCAACCAGGAGGCCTTGAAACCTGCAAGCCAACATCCCCATACACCCTGAACGCCTGCAAAGCCTAAAGCGCTATAAAACCCTGAACTCATAACCTCTAAACTCAATGAATCCCATAGACCCTAAGATCCCATGAACCCTCAAGCCCTGCAACCCTAAACCCTAAACTCTAACTCCAAGCTCTGATCTAAGCCCTGTACACCCAGACCCAAGGTTACAAGTATGGGCCCCTAGGACTTGTAGGGCGATTACACGGTTTAGGGTTTAGGGCTTAGGGTTCTAAACCCTAAACCCTAAACCCCAGGATACATGTAGGGCATCTAGTAGGTATGTAAGGATCCCAGGGTTGAGGGCCCATACTAGGGGCCCATGGTTTCAACCTTAGACCAAAGCCGCACATACGCCAGACACTCTAAGTCCTGAGCTTTGTTGTTGCCTGGTGCGAAGCCGGATTCATCCTGAAATATTTGTCTATGAAGCTTCCATGTACAAAGGCTTAAGGCTTGGAAGCTTAGATTTGAGAATGTTATGTCATGTAAGACTCGATATCATGATAAATGTCAGTGTCCTTTTCAGTCATGTACATTATTATTTATTGAATGTGTGCAGGCGACGTTTCCTGGCACTCGAGAAAAGCAGTACTTCAAGTGGTGCCCACTGCTCGAGTTCAGTAATGTTGCACCCCTGTTAGTATAGGCCCCCCCCCGGAACAATTAGCATTCCTCTTTAATAGGACGCCCCCCCTTAAAGTTGCTCCACAATTAAAACCAAATTGTCTCAGAGAACATCTGCAAGCTGTTTTTGCTTTGCTTTTCTTAGCTAAAATCAGTCTAACATACACAAAATTAGGAATTAACATCTTCCATTTTAATTTCGGGCCCCAGAAAATTTTATTATTCCGGACGACCCAAACAATAGCAGATCCTGAACAATTTCCCCGAATAATTTGATTATTCAGGGTCCCTAAGCTAAAAGGGGGTGCAACATTATATTCGGGGAATAGGAAGCACGAAGCATCTTAGTACAGCCCTCATTTTCTATTTGTGGATTCTTCGGTTCCTCATTATATGATTGCTCCATACCCGAACCTTAAACCCTAAACCCCAAAGCCCTTGCAGCTTTATTTGGGGCTCCTAGATTCGGATGGGCTTCATACCCTAAGCCCCCCTAAACCCTAAACTCNNCTCTATACCCTAAACCCTATACGCCGTACCCTCTACCTAAACCCCACAACCCTTAATCTAAGCGTTTCAAGTGAAAACTGCAGGGTCCTTGCTCTGACATTTAGGGTCAGGGGTTCAGGATTCAGGGTTTAGG
>CAJNIZ010045793.1:99180-124168 GCA_905231905.1 Symbiodinium pilosum
TTAGGGCTTAGGGTTTGGGGTTTTCTTTGGCTTGAGAAGGAAAAGAAAATAGACGTTCCTGTGCTGCTTCAGGTTTCTAGGGCCCCGAAGTCTGTCACAAATCAAGGGAGGGGTCCTTAAACCCAACCCTAAACAGCGAGGGGCGGTGAGTGAAACTTTGCTCGCATGCCAGGAGACTGCAGGCACAGAAGAAGCTTGCCAGGCACCCAGCAGAGGTGGGAGTTGGGGTTTAAGGTTTAGGGGTTTTGGGTGGTGGGTTCGTGGGATTTTGGTTCACAGTGTCTATAGTTTATGTGAGCGATTTGAATTCATAAGTTGTGTAAGTGTGGAAGCCGCCCAATGCGCATTCATCCAAGCAGGTACTCCCACCCTCATCCCTAAACTCTACACCCAGCAGCCAACTGTGCATTCACGCATCCAATCATGGACCCATAGACCATGAACGCTTGGAGGGCATTCGGGGCAACTGCGGAGATGCAATATCTTTCGACAGAGAGGAGCTTAGAGTTTAGGATTTAGCGTGCAGGGGGACCACCAATATAGACTCCAATATGGTATAGGCTTTATTATGGGACCACCGAATTGGCACCCCTAACTTCAGGGAAGCCCCTAAATATCGACTGTGTAGAGATCAGTCAAATCATATGTCCCGGGCGTAAGACTCTGCGCCTGGAGGAAGATTAGACAGCTTAGACCAACTCAGACGTTGTTTCGGAACATGACATATCCCAAAGGGTGTATGTAGGTATAGATACTCTCGTATACCTGCCTTTGCACTCAAGTCTACGCGACAAGCTGCATGCACCCTTCTGGGACATACATAGGACGGAGACGAATCAGTTCACTTTCAAAACTCGGGTCCCACCCTGGACTCAAAGTTACGAAGTGCCACGTTATAGATTTGGTGCCGGGAGCAGGCTGGGGTTTTGCCGCAGCTGCGTTTGCTCTCATGTGCCCTGTTGCACTCATGGCTGAACCTGGAGTTCCCGCAGAACTTGTTGATTTTATATAGGGGTTATATAGGGTTTATGGAAAAGAAAGCGGAGACTACTATCGTACATTGGGGTTGTATAGGGATAAGGGAAAAGAAAATGGGAAGTACTAGCAGAGAGTCCGAAGAGATTTTCGAGACATGAGCACGGTTGGAGACCGCGATTGGAAGTTTTTGGATGTAATTGTAATGATATACCACGAAGCTTTGCCCTGAGCAATCAAGCATTCACAAAAACAGGTTGCTCCGGGATGAAATTTGGAAGGGCTGGTGAGGCAGGGCCGGAGAGACTCGCAAGAATTTGCATCTGCAATCTGACCGAAACACTTCTCCAAACCCAAAGCCTGCCAATTTTTGGGCTGTTGCCAATTATTATCATTCTTATTATTACTATGATAATTATATTGTTACCAGTATTATTCCTATTGTTCCCATAGGGGTGTGCAGAAAACTATCCGACAAGGATCTATTTTCAGTTATCATGCGCAACCACGACCGTCCAAGTGTGAGAAACTGCGGCAAGAACCAGACCCAACTGTAACGTTTGAAAATTGAGGCCCCTAAAAACTTGTACCAGTCTCCTGAACCGCAGCATTATACTACTGACCAAGGAGCATGACCAGTCATGCGCGAGAAGAATTCTCCCGCTGATCTCCGGGACCGGGACATTGTGACTTTCCTTAGGGGTTGCTATGTGATCTCGCTTGGAGCCCAGGTATTTACTATATCGCTACTCCACTTTTGCGGTTTGCAAGAGTGCTGCTGCATCTTGGAAGGAGTACATTCGTACCCTCGCCTCGCCCTGCGGCATATAAACCCTAAACCCTAAACCCGAATGGTTGCCATGATGTGCTAGTAACCCCGGTTCTAGGACGGATCACTACAGCAAGCCTGAGCTCATGATACCCGGTTTTGGGCTTAGTTAGGCTGGGTTGCTGATTAAGTTACCATAGCAATTAGTATGGTTTGCCCAAGTATAGTAACTTAAATTAAATTCCTTAACAGCAGCAGAGTAGGGATTATGATGTTTTGGCGGATCTAAGTGCTCAGATTTACATGTTTGGCTGGCTACACAGCGGTCCGAGAGGGAGAAGGGGGAACATTGATTCTTCTTTGCTAGCTCAGCAACACTGAGTGGCGCCCAGGCCATTGCAGGGGCGTGCTGTTTCAGCTTATGTCCTGTCAGTGGTTCAGGCTTAGCACCAGTTGAGGCTTCACACCAAGCCCGACAAAACCCCAAACCCTAAACACACGGCATTGAAAGCAACATTTCTACCACAGGCTGCTGCGCGATTTTCTTTTTCAAACTTTGGGCCTCAGCTGTGATACCCATATTGGTGCTTTGCCCCAAAGTACAAACTTCTCCATCTCTCTAGTAGAAAGTATTCCTTCTAGTATCTTGCAATAGTTTCAACAGTAAACGCACATGTGTGTATATATAGATATGTCTATGTATAGGTTTATGCGGAATATGTATTGTAAAGAGGTGCGAGGCCTCATCATCAAGAGGAGTAAGCCCTACGTTCGATGTGGCTTTGCTTCAGCTTTGTTTTACGTCAAATCAGCCAGCATATAATCTCTACAGAATCCCAGAATCCATTGTTTCTTTGATTGTTCTTAAGGTAGGCGCCCGCAGAATGCAGCTTCCTTGCTCCAGACGCATTTCCCCGATTGCAAAGCACCGCAAAGCCACAGCCATGTGTCCAGATCAGGACCTTTTTCCAGTCTTCATCTTCCAACTGGGCGCATGTCCCAGACATGTAAAGAGCACTACTAGCGGGGATGCCATCGGCCCCCAAATTTACAAAGCATGCACGTCCTGGGTCTGGTATTTTCTAAGAATAACATAGTCTTGCTTGGTTCAGCTGCAAAAGAAGAAGCCACTGCTGGGGGAGGGGGGGGCCGCAGGCTAGGAGGATTATGGTATTTCAAGCGGGAGTAAAGGTCTTTTTCTGGACAGAATTCTATGTGTAAGCTTCCAAGGTGCGGGGTGCTTGTTTATTTTAATAGTTTGTTTCAATTGTTTGACTGACTACAACTACAAGTAGCTAGTACCACCAGACGCTCAGATGATGTTGTCGCTCTGTTTGTAGAAGCCTACTCGAAGGGTTCAATCACTAGAAATTATTGCCCAAACCCTGTATGCCTTCAAAAGGGACCTTATACTGGGTTCAACCATCTCGAACTCATGTGGCCATCAAAAATGTGGAGAATGACGAACAGGTACTCAAATGGCTGGGTTGCTGTTAAGGAACTTAAATTAAGTTACTATATTGGGCAAACCCGACTATTTCCTATATATACCCATTATGGTAACTTAATTTATGTTCCTTAACAGCAACTCAAATGGCCGGGACAACATGATTGGCAGTTGCCCTACTTCAGACCAGCATGGATCTTCGACAGAGACCCTGCATACAAAGACCGCCGTTCTGTTTGAAGGCGCTTCCACGGGGTTCCTTGCTAGCGCACGGGAAGGTAACTTCTTGTCGCTGCTAAAGCTTGTGTATGGCTGCAATAACAATTAGGCGACAGGTACATGGTGGGGCAAGTCTCACTTTGCGGGGTTTCAAGAGAAACAAGGGCCCAAAACGGGTTCATGTATGAGGTTAGATTATAACATGCTGGTTATGTCGGCCTGAACTCTAAACCCTAAATCCCAAGCCGCCCTAAGGGAGGGATCCCGAGAGTTCCTATCTCTAACCCTATAGTCCCCCTTAAATAGTTGATAGAATATAGGGATCTTATTATAATATACCCAAAGCCATATTCTATCTACTTAAGGGGAATATAAACCTATAGAACACTTAGACCCCGTTTCTAGGTATCTGCAACCTGCTTTATGCTGGTGGTTAGACAAGGGGGAGATGGTCTTAGAGCTTCCTACCAAGGTCAAAAGACTCAAGCTCCCAAACTTTGTTCCGTAAACCCTAAAGCCCCACAACCCTAAATCCTAAATCCTAGGCCCTCAACCTTAAAACTCGGAGTCCTAAACCCTTAGAGGCGCCCTTCACCCTGGGGCTTGACCAACTCTAGCCACCCATAAAACCCTCTAATGCATGATCATTCTCGCGGGCTGCTACTTTTCCCTAAGGGTCCAAGCGACCCAAGTAACTGGGCTTTAGGGCCCAAATATCATTAATATTTTCGAAATTTGGGCCCTAAAGCCCTATTGTTTGGGTCCTTGGACCCTTAGGCCGTTTAGAGTACGGTTTAGGGTTGGGGCCGGGGGGCTACAGCCTGGTGCCAAGTAGGGGCCTCCGTCCGCCTCCGTCCCCCAACAGGTCAAAGATGCAAAGATTTGTACCTCAGAAATTGCCAGGTGCCCCTTTCAAACCCATAAACCCAAGACCCTGAATAATGGCTTCCATTTCGAGTCCGGGTTCGGTATATAGGGATGATATAAGTTATATAGGGTTAAATAGGGATAATGGACAGGAAAATGGAAACCATTGAGGGTTTATGGTTTAGAAATTGGGGCCCTAAATGAAGCCTTAAACCCCTAACCTTAAAGCCTAAGCCCCTAACCCTAAACCCTAAACCGGGTTTAGGGGTCAGGGCTAACCATGACGGCTTCTACTTCTCCAGCCTGTGAGACACCGAGGTGCACAAAGTGGACCCTTCCAACCAGCACTACCTGCCAAGCCCTGAGGGTTTAGGATTTAGGGTTTAGGGTTTAGGGTTCAGGGTTTCGGGTGTAGCACTTCCATGCCCTGAGATATATAGGTACCCATTGGGTAAATATCAGGGTGATATTGGGGTTATATGTGATAATGGAAAAGAAAATGGAAACTACTATTTAGGGTTTGGGGTTTAGGGTTTAGGGTTTAGGGTTTAGCACGGCCCAGAGGCAGACATGGAGTTTGGCGGGGCTTTGCTGGATCATAGCTGGATATGAAAAATGTTCTAAATTCTAAACGCAGGGAATCCAAAGATCAATTCTTGATAGTATCCCACTCACGAAGCAGCGCAGGATGACTTTGGTTCTCTTGGGCCTCAGGCTAAGTGCCGGACCCCTACATAACCCCTCAAGCCTAAATACTAGTTTCCATGTTCGTTTCCAGTGTCCCTATAAAACCCTGTCTTAATCCCTCAATGGTACGTGAAACAGCAAGTGAGCTTTGTAGGAAGCTATTTGCCCAACCAATGCCTAAACCTCGGCTGAAGCGTTTGATGAAAATGTTAGGGTTATAGAATTGAGATCACATGGGGATAATAGAAAAGACAATGGAAACTACTATAACATATAGGGTTGAACAGGGGTAATACAGGGTTATACAGGGGTTTTAGTGGTTATATGGGGATACTGGAACAGAAAATGGAAACTACTATTTCGGGTTTGGGGTTTAGGGTTTAGGCCTGATCCTGTCCAAGGTGGTGTCAGGGTCTCTCAGTCCCAAACCCTGAACTTTTAAGCACATTTTTTTCTCACTGTATGACTAACATGCAACCCTACAGCCGCTGCGGTTCGCGGCACTGTAGTGGCAGCGTAAATGGTTTCCACTACTACGGTTCTACCTTCCGCGTATTCCTGAAAGCAATGTTGGTACTAGTTTTGGCCCTAATCTCTAAACCCCCCAACCAAGCCATGAGTCCAGTTTGCATGTTATTTTGCAGTTTCTCTTCTTTTCCGGTTGATTGTCCATGCTTGGGGGTAACATCCATGAGCCCTAAAGCGTAAGCATGAGCAGTCGTCATTTAGGCCTCTACATGGATTAAGGTCCGTTCAACTTAAACTATTAAGCAGGATAGCACTTCATATCTAAATGTCTCTGTACCTTGCAGGCCAGGGCGGTAGGGTTTCATTGTTGAAAGGCTTGCGGATCATAAAGGTTTAGTGTAATTAGGGTTTAGACATGGGGGTTTAGGGTTGAAGGGCTTCGGGATCTTGGGATTCATAGGGGCCCCCTGTACATGTGGCCCTTCCAGAACCCAACCCCGCTATTAGAGAAGATGGGGGCTATGTACAAGCTAGTAGGTGGCTATTTCAGCCCTCAAAGTTCATGAAGGATTACAGCAAAACTCATTGGACTTTGAACTCAGGGCTTATGGAGGCTTTAGACAAAGGAGTTGTCAATGTTTGCCGACAGCTTGACTAAGCCCAAACCCTAAATTTCAAATACTACACCCTAAGCCCTAAACCCTAAATCCCAATCCTAAACCCTAAGCCTTGAACTCTAAACCCTGAACCCCAAATCCTAAGCCACAAATCCCAAGCCCTAAACCCCAAACCCTAAACCTCAAACCCCAAATCCAAACCCAAAGCCCCAATTCCTGAACCCTAAGCCCTAAGCCCTAAACCCTACCTAAGCTCCTAGCTGCAGATCAGAGATCGGGTTGACCTGTAGCCGCAACTACCTACAGTTTTATCGGCTATGCCTACCGTCTAAGGTTAGAAGTATGGGCCCCTAACATGGGCCTTTAGGCCTTTTTGGGGGATTCTAGGCACCCTTAAGACTACATGTAGGGTAGATAGTAGCTATGTAAGGATCCGAGGGTTAAGGGCCCATACTAGGGGCCCATGGTTTTAACCCTAGATACCTGCGATTCCAATATTACCTGCAGATGAGTAGTACTTGCCCCTCAGTTAGTAGGTCTTACCCATAAAGCTGAAGGTAATTGGGGTTACAGGTAGTAATTAGGTGGCAGTTATGACTTGGGGTTACGGGGAGGTTGGAAGGATTAACGACGTGAACCCACTCGAGCCTTCAATGAAACTCCTCAATCCCACCCGCCCTAAACACTAAGCCCAATAAACCCCAAATCCTAAACCTGAATCCTAAACCCTAAACCCTGAATCCTAAACCCTAAACCTTAAATCCTGAACCCTAAGTCCTAAGCCTTAAGTCCTAAACCCTCAATCCTAAACCCTTCGTTATCCCCGTGTGACCCGTGCATCCCGAGAAGCCCAATGTCTTCGCAAGCTTGTCTGGGTTGCTGTTAACAAAGCAAAAAAAAGCGGTTCAGGATTTAGGGTTTAGGGGTTTAGGGTTAGTTAAATTCCCTTCTTATGAGTATAGAGTAGACAATAGGCTTTCCTGTACCATTTTACTATAGTAGCTTAATCGACTTACTTTAAGTTCCTTAAGTTTCCTTTATTATACTACTATAATACCTTTCTTTAAGTTCCTTAACAGCAACCCAAAAGGCTTATCAGCTAAGGCTGGTGACTCTCTTGCTGCTGAATGCAACGGCGAATGAAGCTCTCCCGCTTTTCCTCGACAGGCCAGGTGTTGTGGTTTGAGGGTGTCGGGCCCATAGTGTAGGGATTTAGGGGTTTCAGGGCTTGTGGTTTGAAACGGTTGATGGACTAATTAGACCTTAAGCTTAAACCCTAAACCCTGACTAGGGTCAGCCATAGCTTCTGGCGTTTAGGGTTGATTAGTCGGCTGGTGCTTCGGAGGTCAGCAGGTAGTCCAAGGCTCCAGCAGCCGCTGCTAAAATCTGCAAGCACCAAACCCTTATTAGGGCTTAGGGTTTATGGTTCCTGGACCTGAAGCTCTAAACCTCCAGGCCTAAACCTTAAATAAATAAGTAAATAAACAAAACCTAAATCCCAAACCCTAATACATGCTAAAGCCCAGCCTAATAAGGGCTCCACAGTTCTTAGGCTGGGCATGAAGATCTGAAGCTGCTGCCAGGCCATCCCAATCCCAAACCTGAAAACCCTGAATCTTCAATCTCTCAGGCAACTCAGTACCTGTGTCTCTTTTCCCACTCCTGGGGGTTGGAGGGATCTTTCAGCATCAAGCTTGTTCATGATGAATCCCAGTGAAATAGCTCCTGTGCAACCTTTGATAAATGGTAGCTTCCGTGTTCTTTGCCATGCCCTGTACGCTGAGCCTAAAGCTCAAACCCTGCATATTAAACTAACTGTAATGCTGCTTTTCCATTCCTTCGTGCCCTACTCACAAAGAACAACCTAACACTAAATCCTACATACCCCTATAAGCCCAAGTTTCCATTTTATGTTCCATGTGTTTTTTCCCTTCAGACTTCCCATTCCCTAACCCTGAACCCTAAACCCCAAACCCTGAACTCTGAACTCTGAACCCTAAACCCTGAACTCTTAACCCTAAACCTTGAACTCTGAACCCTAATCCCTAAACCCTGAACTCTGAACCCCAAACCCTGAACCCTAAACCCTGAACTCTGAACCCTAAACCCTGAACCCTAAACCCTAACCCGCAACCAATGGCAAAGCTGACCAGCTGGCGAGGCTTGTGCCATCCTGGATGGCTTGCCTCCTCTCCGTTCCAAGCTCATTCGAGTTGGGGTTTAGGGTTTAGGGTTTCGGGTATAGGGTGTAGTGTTTGGGGTTACTAATGGTTCACTAGGTCCCTTTAAACGGGGATATAGGGATATGTAGGGTTTATGGCTTCGGGCAGTTGTTACTATCATGGGTCCTCTACCGCTCCAGGCTATGCTAACCCCCACCGGGCCCCCCTTGATTAGATACGATTGGCACTAAATATCAAACCCTGAACCCTAAAACCCTAAGCCCTAAACCCTCTACATCCTAAACCCTAAACCCTAAGCCCTAAGCCCTAATCAAGGCGGAACCTTGGTGAGTGTAGTATGGTGGGTAGTAGGGGAACCCATGATACTAGCCGACTGGGCTGTTGTTCAGGAACTTGAAGTACGCTAGGGTTTCAGGGTGTATGGTTTAAGGTGGGTCGCTGTTAAGGAACTTGAGTGAGCGCCCAATGGACAATAGTGATGGTATGGCTGCTCTATATGGTGGTCTCCATACAGAGAGGAACCCCAATGTAGACCCTCAAAATCCAGTAGTCCTTTTCAAAGGGGCCCCCCAAAAAGTACCCCTCATTTGGGAAACCCCTCCGCATATATCCATAATAAATGGCACACGAACATCATGATTCCTAAGTTGCAAGGGGCTTCGGGTCATGTAGCGTTTTTAGTATCAAGCCTACGGCTTACAAGCGTAGACAGGCTAGGCTTTCCTATAGAATCCCCTATATACTCTAGGGTTTACGGTTTAGGGTCTACGCCCCAGTACATACAAGGTTGAGTTTCCAGAGTTGTGGGTTGGGAGTTGAGCGGCATCGGGCTTCGGATTGTGTGCTGTACAGCTCTTGAGGGTTGTCAGTTATAGTCCCCCTGAAGTAGATAGAATATGGTTTTGGGCATGTTATAATAAGACCTCCATATATCCCATGTCCTATCTACTTAAGGGGGACAATATAGGGGCTGCAGAATTCAGGTATCTCGGGGCTCGAGAACCATTAGCCGCGCAGCACTTGTGTGAGGAATGTAAGAGCGCCGTCATCGTACTGAGAGACCTTATGGTTCCCATTTCATGGTTAAGCCATAAGCATTGAAAGTCTGTTAGCTTGAGCCGCCTTTTGCTGGTCTAGACTCTGGATGTCCTTGTGCTTGGTGCTTACGGCCCTTTGGAGTCCACTGACTCCGTGACTTCCTGGACATGCGAGTCTCGCAATTTCCCGCAATCTGCTTGGGTCGTGAGGCCCTGAAACCTAAACTGGAAGCCAAGACCTAGCCCGGATCCCCAAACCGTGTGGAGACTCGAGTCGATCTTTCATGTTCGTGGAGAGGATGAAGCTACCCTTGACCAAGCTTGCGCTAAAGCCTCGTGTGAATCTCCAAATTAGTCCTGAACAGTGGAAATAAGGCACTCCCTTGGTAACCTTGATTCACACACATGCATGGCAAACATGAGCTACTGTCAATATTAAGCTTATTAGGGAGGAACCCTTAATACTGGACATCCGGGTCCCTTTTGTAGTTTAGTATAGTCCGTAATAAGGAACCCCTGTCTATGTAGGAAATATTAATCCCAATATATTCCCCATATAATCCAAGTGTTCATTTCATTTCTGTCTTCTTTTCCATTCAATGATCCATTCTAGTAGCTCACATGTATATGCCTCACATGCATATACCTCTCCCACCAGGGTCTCTTGCCTGACTCCTTAAAGGAACCCCTAAACCCTTAAACCCTAAACCCTAAACCCTGAACCCCCTCATTACCACAGTGAGGAAGGTGGAAGAGTGGTAGGAGGTTCTACTTTTTTAGATTTTTTAGGGGGTCGAGGTAAGGACCCCAACTTGAGGCCACTTTGGGTTTAGGGTTTAGGGGCGTAGTGTTTAGGGTTTTAAGGTTCAGGGTTTTAGGGTTTAGGGGGTTTAGGTTTCAGGGGCTTAGGGTTTAGGGTTTAGGGGTATAGGGTTTGGGGTTCAGGGTCTAGGGTTGAAATCATGATTTCCAGCTGGGTGTCCAGAAGAATTCCCAGACCCAGAAGCCAAGCACCATCAAGAGCAACCTACATATGTTGTGCTGTATCTACTTCGTGTGTATCTTCTATTCTTCAAGGAAGAAGGTAGGCGGTTACCCTATAATTAGTCCGACACCCTAAGCCCTAAACCCAAAGCCGTGGTACCTGAAAAGCTCCTTTGCCGAAGTGAGGTTACAGTTGTGCTGTTCTTCGGGGAGATAATCCCCTCCGCCGTATTCACTGGGCCTGAGTCTCGGGCGTCCAGAAGCCACAGCTCTACCCTAAATCTTAAACCCTATAAACCCTTTAAACCCTAAACCCTGAGCCCTCAACTTTGGAACCCAAGCCCTAAGCCCTAACCCCCTGCTGCCTTAGAGCCATGCCCTCGGTCCTGTTGCCAGTGCTGTGGACACGTATTATGTTGTCCAAGGCCTGTCATGCCGGATCCGTGTAGTAGCTCCTGTACAAGCCCCAAGAAGGAGGGCAGTTTCGATATTTGCTATCCATGCCGGGTACTTTGTACCCTAAGCCCTAGGTAGCTTGCAACTTGTCATGCATGTCTTCATTCCCTGTTAACCTCAAGGTTTGACCTATGGGCCCCCTAGTATGCACCCGTAATTCAAGGGTCCTTACATACCCATAGTATACCTTATAAGCCCCGACAAGCCCAAATAAGCCTAAATCCTACACCCTAAACCCTACAATCCCAAGTAAGAGCCCATAGTTAGGACCTTAGATAAGCCAGCAAGCATAGGGACCTAATCAGCAAGGCTCTAAACGGTTAGTAGTTGTTGATCTCACCCTGACTGACCCAGAATCCCTGCGTTAAAATCGCCCACAACCAGAGTGTGGCTATCATGTTCGGTTTGGTTCTGCATTTTAGGGGTGGAGGGGTTCCGGAAGTCCAAAATACTACCATCCTTTATGGGGACCACCAAAAAGGGACCCAAAACAAATCGGTGCTAAGGCCGTGAGAGGGGACCCTGCAGCTACGCAACAAAAGGGTCCATGTAGGTTATAGTATAGCCCAGAAGCGGTTTCTTTGTATCTACGTTGGGCCTCATATACTATAGCGCGACATGGACCTTTTTGGGAAGAGGGGCAACAGTGGTGGCGGAGGCACTCGGTTCCGTTGACTTAGATGCCAAGGCTGACATGACAGAACTTTGCGAAGCCATTGGCCTTGCATCCCTGTCCGCATCATCCTCCACCAAGCGCAACAAGAAACATGTTCTACACTAAGCCCCAAACCCTAGCCCCTAAGCCCTAAGCCTAGGCCCTCAGCCCAAAGCCCTGGACTGGAGCCAGAAACTGTTAAACCGGAAGACCTGAATCCTAAACCCTTGAATCCTCACACCAAGCCCAGAACACCAAACCCTGAACTCCAAACCCTAAGCAACAAACCGTGAACCCAGCCCTACATCCTAAACCCCAACACGAAACCTGAAACCTTAAACCCGAAATGGTAGCTTCAGTTTTATGTTCCATCTTCTGTACAGAGTAATTATGCTTCATTATTGGGAGGGGCAATATCCCTGAAAACTAAACACTAAATAGTAAGATTCTTACATGACCCCTATACAATCCCTATTCAGCTTAAAACCCCATCTGATCCCAAACCCGAAATACTACACCTCGCCGAGACCGCGGCAGCTATCCTTGGCCGCCGCTTTATCCCCGCTACCCGGCACAAATCCATCAACAGCATGTGGGGTTTAGGTTTTAGGGATTAGGGATCTAGAGTTAGAGTTCAATTCTAAAGGCTTTTTCGGTGGGTTTTGGGTTTTGGGCGCATAGGGTCAAGCTGGGCAATTTAAAGCGACCTCCCCCGACCTCACCCTAAATGGTTGATTATACAGGGAATAGTACCAACATGGCCTTAAATGGGGAATTGAAATTATTCTAAATTACCCTGGTCAAGGTTACTGGTGTAGGGGATTTAGGGTTTTGAGGTATGACGGATATATTCTTACTGGGTTCCGCCACCAAGAAGACTACTCATATGGTCAAGGTTAACGGTATAGGGGATTTACAGTTTCGGGGTGTGGTGTTTGGGGTTTGGGCTTCAGCCTGTGGCGCGCATGAACATCCGAGTATTAATGTAGCAAATACCTAGGCCTTGGGTAAGTTTGCAGATAGAACCAAACCCTAACAACCCTAAACCCTAAACAGTAGTGTCCAGGGGCCCGAAGCCTCAGGGAGGGGCTTGGGGCGTCTATGGATTTAGGCTTTATACTAGAGGGTCTCGGCGTAGAGTTTGGGCTAGAGAAGCTTAGGACTTAGGATCTTTGTAAATATAATAACCCTATATTAAGCCTATATCATTACATAACCCCAATATAACCAACAGTTTCCCTTTTTCCTTATCCCTAATATGAAGTTGTCGGTTCTGGAGTTTGGAGATCGAGCTTGGGGTTGGGTTTTAATGTGTACTATAGTCTAAACTCCTGAAAGGAGAGTTATAACGGGAATTATATAGGGATGAGGGTTAGGATTTAGGGTCTAAACTCCTTAAAGGGGTTATATGGGGATTATATAGGGGATTACTAGCAGGGTCAGTAACGGGAATACTAGGAGTTTAGTCAATGGCTCATGTGAAGCACTCGGAGCAGAGCGTGGTTTAAAGGGCGGGCTTACACCGAGCCATTTGCAGTGCAGGTAAAAATGCTAGGGTTTAGGGTTTACGGTTTGACCTCTGCAGTAATATTTGACTTGCGATTTCAGCCCCTAAACCCTAAACCGTGGCATCCGATTAGAGGGTTTATGCCTTTCGGTTGTAGTGTTGCAGGTGGTCTGGCCGTTTTCATGACGAAGACCTTATGTGAGAGTTGCTCGTGTCAGCGGTTGCTTCATTTCATATCTCCAAAACGAATGCCTGAACCGGCACATGGGGCCTAGCACAAAGTGAATTCCAGAGGCATCTCGAACATTGGTTTTAAGTTGGTTTGAGGGGAAGTGCAGCGCTTTTGAAACAGCGTTGCCTCGGCAGGAAGAGGCTTACACTCTGAAACACTGTTATCATGATTCTTTTTAGATAACTACTGTTAATAGCTCTTCTTACGACTGTTACCAGTACCGATTTTCCGATTTTATTACGTTTTGTTTATCGCCCTTTCTTTATGGTTACCATTACTATTTCTTATTAGGTGTGCCAGAAGCGTTTGTGGGGCCCTGAGGGCTTCAGGGAGATTTGGGGTTTGTTCTGCAGGGGACTTTGACTCTTGATGGTAGTTTTTTCAATAAGCAGTGTAACAGAACTACTCGAATAATAGTACCATAGCAGAGGTAGGTTTGTGCGATGAAGAGCTCGATCCAGTCTACAATCTTCACGTGAGGAGCTATCTTTAGTTGTTGGCCCAGATGGTCCACGTAGTTGATGATGGTGTATCTGGGGTTTTGGTACCGTTAATGGTAGTACAGGTTTTGTGGGGAGTATATGATTATTAGGTCTTTGGACCCCTAAGGGAAAATAATCCTTCAAAAGGGGTTATATAGCGGGATGTTTATGTTTTCAGGCTGAGGTCTTTCGGGATTTTCTCAGAATAGGGCACCTTTCCAGGGACCTATGAAAATGTACATGGGCCATAAACGGATGATGGGGAATGGTCTCAGCAAGCAGAAGGAGCGAGTAGTCCCTGGCGTGTGTCCTTATGTGATGAAGGCACGGCCTTCAACATCAAGATTTGTGGCTCAAGCTTTGTGCCTTATTCTGGAGTTTGGTATGTAGAGACTTGGCTAGTTCGCAATATTATGGTTCTAGATTCCTTGTCGAATTCCAGTCTAGGATACCTGTCAAATATGCCTCCGAATGATGTTGGCAATCATTTAGGCCTCTAATCCCTAAACCCAGTAATTAAGCCCTAAACCCTGAATTTCTCGCAGAGATATTTGCAGGGCTGAGCCATGCAGGGTTCAGCTGGCGACAGGGCAGCTCAAAAGTCGACGAGCTGGTCTGAGCAATGGAGGCGCGGCTGAGGTGCATGGGGATCATGGGATTATATGGTTTAGGGTTTAGGCTTTAGGGTTTAGGGTTTAGGGTTAGTAAGCAGGTTAATACTGGAAAAGAAAATGGAATCTACTATAGTATTTGGGGTTTAGGTTTTAGGGTTTAGGGTCAGGGGGACTTAGTAAGTAGGTTAACAATAGGGATAACTAGGGTTAGTATATGGGTTATATAAGAGATTTTAACCTACTTGCTAAGTCCCCCTGACCTTCCAAGTATAGGGATACATAGGAGGCATATAGGGGTACACATTGGATACGGGGTTTGAGGGTTCAGGGTATGACCTGTAGGCTTTAAGGGTTTGGGACTGTGAGGTTGAAGGCTAATAGGTTACATTGGGGTTATATTGGAATAATGAAAATAAAATGGAAACTACCATAACATATAGTTTTGTATAGGGGTAATACAGGGTGTATAGTGGTTATTTGGGGATAATGGAAAACAAAATGGAAACCACTATTTAGGTTTTAGGGTTTAGGCTTCAGAGCCTTTAGGGGAAGTTTTTTTGTGAGTTGGCGCTCTTGGGAAATACAGGGCCGCGGCAGTCTGGAGAGTTCTTCGGATATGTTTATCGTTGGTGTACTAGATGTTTCTGACATGCTTGCTAACTAGAAGCTGATTGCGGCCACTAAGCAGGACCAGTACACTGGGCTATTTAAAGCGATCTCACCCAACCTCACCCTAAATGATAGTTTATATGGGACATGTTACCAAATGGCCTTAAGTTGGGAATTGAAATTGTTCTAAATTACCCTGAGTACAACTAGGGCGAGCCATCATGGCATCTGAGGGTCTACAGGATCTGCCCCTTCACAACCATTATGTCTTCCCTTCATAGGAACCCACATATGCCTATATCTCTTTTAAAGGAACCCAACATATCCCACATGGTCCCCTAGTTTCCAGTTTCTGTTGCATTCCTATTGCCCCTTGGAAAGGCTCCATTCTGGCCTTGGGTTAGCCAGGAATGAAAGAAAGTGTCCTTATAGTCGTCCTTATTCTATAATAACCCATTACAGTGGTTTCCATTTTCTTTTCCATTCCTTCATTCCCACCCTAAGCCCTAAACCCTAGGCTCCATTCGGATGTTCTGGTGAGTTGTGTGGCGTCCTGGGAACCTGCTTCTGAAGCAGACCGAAGCAGGACGGGTTCGGGCATGTCCTTCCAGGCCAGGGTCCCTTTACTGGCCTTTGGTCAGCTGGGTAGGGTTCTGGGTTTAGGAACGGGAAATAAGATGCAAGCTGCTTTAATGGGTTGATAGGGACTACTCTAAGGATCCCTTCCTTCATTCCTAGCTAAGGCCAGTTTAAATGGGGGATGTAGGTAGGCATGTCAGGTCCTTTCAAAAAAGGGACATGTATGATCATAGGGTCTATAGGGTCTAGGGCAGTCTAATGTTTACAGGTTTTAGGGTATGTCTTAGGTGTTTCTTTGAAGGGTTTGAGCATAGGGAATCTGGAGGATCAAATGGACAGCGAATGGAAACTAGGATTGTATGGATGTACAGGGTTCTCCTGGGTAGATTTCATGCGATGGATGTATGGAATCATGTTGGCTACTGCATCCAAAGTGGTTTTTCGGGGTGAGTTCAAGACTTAATCAGGGGATTGGCGGGAGATCTAAGCGAGATGACTTCAAAGTCCCTCTGATCCCTCAAGTAGGGCATCAGGAAAACTTTGGGCTCATGGTACTTCCCTAAATAAGGGGACCCCAAAATATATTATACTCCCAGTATGAAGACCCTAGAAGGGTACCCTAAACCTTGAACAGTAGACCCTAAATCCTAAACCCTGAACCCTAAATCCAAAACCCTAAACCTTAAACCCTAAAAGCTAAACCTTAAATCCTAAACCCTAAACCTCATGTCCCATTCAGGTGTCTGCGTTCGCGATAGGCTCCGCTCTGCGCTGGGGAGATCAGCTGCGGCCGCTTCTGTGCCCGGACTGCTTTTGGTGCTGTTTAGGGTTCAGGGTGTAGGGTTTAGGGTCTAGGGTTTACGTTTAGGGTTTAGGGTCCAGGGTCTAGGGTTAGTTGGTCCCCCCGCCCATGTATTCCCATCATACCACTATTATGGGATGGGGCGTCCACCTTAGGTATAGGAATGTTGGTTAAAGGTGAAGAGTTGAAGATGTCGGGTCTGAGGTTTACCCTGAGCTGAGCCGTTACCTTATACCAGGCGCTCCATGACTACTAAAGCATTGTAGAGTTTAGGGGGGTTTCTCCCACAGCTAAGAGGTTGATACGAGTGAAGCCTGAAGTAAGGCCATGTTGGGACTATCTTCTATCAAAAACAACACCATTTAGCGGCGGATAGATTGCCCTAGGCACCTCACTTGGGACTCAAGGGGTCTTAGTATTTAGGGTTTGGGTGGGGCTTATTGAGGGTTCGGGGTCAGGGTGATTTACTGGGCATCTTTGGCATACTGGGGTCATGGTTTTTTAAGGGAGTGCAAGTGCACTTACAGAATCCCCCGCGATCCTCCAAGCTCCAAATCTTTTGAGAATGGATTGTAGCTTTCCATAAATGATCTTATCTAAACCCCAAACCCTTAATATAGGTACTCCCCCTAATTCTTGGACCCCCCCCCCCCCCCCCCCATAGTGCCCTTCATCTTTAAGAGCGGCTCAACTTTCCGCATGCTTAAGCAAGGATTGCCGAGAAGGGAAAGCCGAGGGCCCGGGCTAAACCCTAAGGGTTTCTGGGTTTCAGGTTTACAGGGCTAAGGATTTAGGGCTTAGGGAACTGATCAAAATCTCCACTAATCACGAATACAAAAGTTTCCGTTCGTCGTTCCCATTCCGTCATTCCTTGCTACTGGTAGCCAGAAGTAAGGAAACGGAGTCTTCAGACACCTCTTAAGTCTACCCAGAGGGTCTATGTAGCTATGTAGTATATGCCTGGGCCTCAAAGTAGTTGCATAGGAACCCCTTTGGCCATGAGTATATGCAGTGCTATATACCCACATGGACCCGAGGGGCTGTATTCACAAGCCCTAAGCTTTAGCCAGTAATCAGGCAATCAGGCTGCAAAAAAATTGTAGGGTGCAATTGCCCTTAGACCTGACACAGCGAACTCTTAATGTTATTTTGCTTTCCCAGCAAACATGGGTTGCTCGACCCCTCCCCCTAAAGCCTAAACCCTCGACCCTAATCTTGGGTTATGCAAGGATAATTAGGATTAATTGGGGGCAAAATGAGGGGAAGCCCAGGGGAGTGAGATAGGGAGACACCCCAAACCCACTAAGGATTTTAGGGTTTAGGGTCTTGAGTTTAGGGTTTAGGGTTTAGGATTTAGGGTTTAGGGTTTAGGGTTTAGGGTTCAGGGTTCAGGGTTTAGGGTTTAGGGTTTAGGGTTTAATGTCTCGCAGCTAAATCCATGAATCCGTCCAGGTCCCTGGTTGAGAAGATGGACGGCATGCCGGCTGCAGACCAAGTCTCGTACCTCTTCATGTTGGCGGCCCTGGCTGAGGGAATGCAGGACTTGCTGCCACACAGGCTGCTTTCCTTACTATATAACCCTTCAGCAGTGGGTTTTCATCATAATTCTTGTGTTTCTTTGGAGAGCTGGAATTGCAAAGTCGGATTTTTTTTGCAATATGAGGACCTTCGTTTGGAGGCATGCCTCAGTAAGCCCAATTCAGGATCAACACAGAAGGGTGGAATGCATTGAATGCCTCATGAGGCGTCTACACACCTCAAACGTACCTTTAACCCAAACCCCCAAAATGAAGCCTTTAACCCAAGACCCTAAGCCCTAAGCCCAAGATGCGTTTATCGCCTAAGTTATGCGAAAAACGAATCTTGAGTCAGGGCTAGGCGGCCTAACCCTGAAATCCATGCTGCTAAACTTCTTTGCTATGAGCCTCTAAGCTGCATCAGTGTTTTTTTTAAGCCCTTAACAAAATCTAGTGTTTTTTTTTGTTGATGTTGTACCTCCAACATCCTAAGGCTGTGGAACCTTTGGTTCCCATGCTCCCCCACATTAGCAAGGAGACCCCAAACTTCGGGCGCTGGCAACATTCCTATCCTGTTTCAAAGAGGGCCCGATGGGGTTCCCTGGTTGCTAGGTTAACGGTATATCACCCTATACATGCCCCTATATCCTGGGCTCTTGTAGAACAAAATTTTACACGTTTATGGATACCTGGCCCCAATATCAATTAACAAAGACATTTTTTAAATGGTATTTCAACAAGAACCCAGTATCCCTACATACCCCCTTCAATAGGGCCTTCTATAGACCTCGACAACCTCCAGAGAGGAGCAGGAGGCCGATTCCTTGGCGGAGGTTGCCTTTGCACGACTGACAAGCATGCAGAGCTCCCCTGACTTCTATGGGAACTACATCAAGATCCTACGGCTGAAATAGGCATTCCTCAAGACTTAGGTACCTCGGTAGTACACTTTTTCGCTTTTCATTTTGAGGTCTCCTTATTAAAGCTGAACACTCAGGACAAGAGTACGCTTATCGTTAAAGGTTACGGGTGGGACCTGGAAGGTAGGTATGTTAATATCTTACGAATCTCACACTTCCGATTGGAACTACATCAAGATCCTGCGCATAAGCGCGGAGTTTTAAAACCAGAGTACCTTCAAGATCACAAGGATGTAGGGATTGTAAGGAGCATTGCGGGGTCCCTATTCCGAATAACCCTTGTTACAAACATGTAGTAGAATGTATTCAACGCCTAGTCTAGAAATAGTTGGGCCACTGATTCAGGGCTAGGTGAGTTTTCGGCCGTGGGGGAGGCCATTGAAACGAACTCCATAGCTTTTTTTCTCTCAACCAAGATATGATCTGACTAGGGTTCCAAGTTTGGGGCTTAGTGTTTAGGCGACCCGAAAAACTTGGGAAAATTGGTTGCAGGCACAGTACCCTAATCGATTGGCCTACACCTTCCCACATGCATAGCCCTTTAATGACAGCAAATTTTAGGTGGACCCCCCACCTTGTAATAGTGACTGTAAGGGATAATAAGGATTATATTAGGGTCCTAGTATATTCCTATTATGCCACTATTAAAGGGTTGGGGGTCCTCCTAAAGTAAATTACTCATCTAAGCGCTATAAGAACTGTTTGAGATCTCTTCCGAATAAGTTCTCTAAGCTGCTGGCAATCCAAAATGAACCTGGATGCCATTATGAAGGGGGTTATATAGGAGATTATATAGGGGACAGGCCCCATTTAATTAGTATTAGGGTCATATTGGGATAATGGAAAAGAAAATGGAAACAACTATATTATGTTAGGGTTATATGAGCCATAGTCTAAGCTCCTTAAAGGGTGTTCTTATGGGAACTATATAGGGGACTAGTATAGGGGATATTAAGGGGGATACTAAGAGATTAGACTATAACCCCTATAATCCCCTATATAGTCCCAGCTTCCATTTCATTATCCATTTCCTTTTCCATTTGATTCTCCATTATAGGACTTATATAGGGGGATACCAAGAGATTAGACTACAGCTCACATGTCCCTCTTTGTTTCATCTATGCCCTCCTTTAACCCAATTCCACGGTGCTTTGTGTGCCTTAGGCTTTAGGGTTTAGGGAGGCTTGAACAAGCCATAACCCTAAACCCTAGCGTCTCGCCTCGAGCTCTTAGAATACTGCTCTCACTAGGACCCTAAATCCTTAAACCCTTAAAGCCCTAAGCCCCTAAACCCTGAAACCCTAAACCTTTAAGCCCAAAACCCCTAAATCCATATGCCTTAAATCCCTAAATCCTAAACTCTAAACCTTTAACCTTAACTGTTAGAATACGGAGGACTGGCCTCGCCGCCGGAAATCTCCTGGAGGCTTTGGTCCCGCGAGTTTCCACCTTGCTGCTGTCCAGGCCAGGAGTTTGGGGTTTATCTGAGGGTAGAAGTATGGGCCCCCGATATGGGCCCTTAGGCCTTTTTAGGGGGATTCTAGGGACCCCTAAGGGTACATATAAGGTATATAGTAGGTATATAAGGCTCCAGGGTTGTGGGCCCATAGGGGTTTGAGGGTTGAGGGGTTAAAGGATTTAGGGGTTTAAGGTTTGAGGGTTTAAGGTTTTAAGGTCTAAGGGTTTAGGGGTGTAAGGGTTCAGGGTTTAGGGTTTAAGGTTGTAATGGTTTAGGGTTTAGGTGTTTAGGGTTCTGGTAAATGCAGTGTTCTAGGAGTTGGAGGTGGGACCCTGAAAAGAGACCCTTGTAGCTCATTGGGGTAATATGGGGACCCCCAAGATGTTTGAAGAGTCTGTATATATATATATGTATAAATATATGTATGTATGTATCTATCTGTATATATATAGGTGTAAAAGCTACTCGGCCTAAGGGTCCCTTCTACTGACCCTCGAAGTACGAGTTCCGCGAGATGCGTGAGGAGTAGCTTCTTGCACCCTATAACCTAAACCCAAAACCCTAACTTTTGCAGCCTTGCGTGATGATGCTTGGAAAAGGGCTTCAGGGCTCCTGGACCGTAGGCTTTCATCTTGCTTGCCAGAACTCGAATCAACAGGCAGACCTGTTGATAAGCCCTGAACCCTCAACCCTAAACCCTAAACCCTCAAGCCCATATAAACTTACCATTATTTAGTGTCCCCAAATTTCCTTTTTTTACAACTGAAAAAAAACAAAAATCCGCCCCCAAGCCCTAAGTAATGGTAATCAACCCTAAACCCTTAAAAAAGGAGGGCCTCTACAGAAACCTTGGCAATACACTGGCATAACACAACGAAATTTAGAACTTCCTGACGCTGACTCCTAAGCTTGAACCCCAACACCCTAAAGCCTAGACCTGCTAGGGTGATCCCAAAGTTTGAGGGTCTAGGGAGGATCCCAATCCTGAACCCCAGGCACCCAAACCTACCCCAGAGGGTCCAAGTACCCAACATCTAGGTGGCTTTAGGATAATTAGCAGGGATTACTGTACAGGTTTTGGGTAAATGTATGAATATTAGGGCTCTAATCTGTTGAGCTTAGAGCATCGGAGGATCCGCATGTCTTTCATTCACCCAACTACTATGATCCCCCGCCTACCTGAGCCCCTTAGTAGCGGGTTTAGGCTTTAGGGATTATTGGATTGTGAGATTGAGGGTTCAGGGTTTAGGGATTATTTAGGATTATTAGGTTTCAGGGCGTGCTACACAGGATTCATTAAGTTGGGTGGATGCATTTCGGGGCCCATGATGGTCACCCAGAAATCGTAAGCCTAGGGTTTAGGTTGTGTTGTAAGGGTTTAGGGTTAAGGCTCTGGGGGCTTGAGATATCGTTCAACCGTAAGCCCATAGAGCTACTAAAGCCTTAACCGCAACCCAACTGTTAGATCTTAAGCCTTGAGCCCTGAGCATGACAAGCTTGTCACAGGCTGCCTGCTCGACTGCTCGAAACGTTGACCCGGGGCTATGGCATGGGATGCAAGGGTGGCTATTAAAGGTGATAGATGGGGATTGAGATTCATCATGTAGGGTTTAGCAAATAGCCTTTAGGAAATAGGGTCTAGGGCCATAAACCCTGAACCCTGAAGGGAGATGTGAGGCTCCCAACAGATGAGGGGTCTCTTTAGGGAAGGCCACCTTTTAGTCGGAGTATGGAGGGGACCTGACTTCCGGAGATTTCCATTTGTTTGTAGCTCTGGCAACTTTCTGTCCTAATACTCCCGTTCCCCGACACACCCCAGTATTCAGCATTATGGTTTGTTATACGATACCACCATGGGAATACGTAGATATATAATGTTAGAGGGTGCTTTTCAACATCAGTGCGAGGTGATTTACTGTGATCAACCTTACATACTCATTCGAACAAATTACAGATTACAGCTCAGGAGCGGCCTCAAGGATAACTTGGAGGCGCGACTATGGACATGCTGCGTGGCTCCACTTCAGAGAAGTTATTAAGGTCTCAAACCCAGAAAGCCCAAGTACCCAATAATTAGGTACTTGGGTTTAGGAGAATTGGAATTATAGTACAGGTTCTGGGTGAGTATATGACTATTAGCTACTTGGACCCTTAGGGAAAATTGGGGATCTTTGAATACTCCCCTCAACTTTCACTATGAAGGACCTGAAGCCCACCGTCTTCAATGTGCCCTGTATGATCCTTGTACATTCCTACATAGTCCGTTTAGCCAGGGTCATGGGTAGTTGTAGCTCTATAGGGCGCGCTGCATTTGGGATACGTTCACGGCAGAACTCAGGGACTTTGCCCACCTATTTAGGCTACCCATGAAAAAGCTCAAGTACTCACGGGTCCCCTGCTACCCTTTCTATACGACATCCCCCAAATGTCCCCTTTACTCGGTTTAAGGCTTAGGGTTCAGGGTATTTACCCCCTACAAACCCAGTTTAGTGCCAGTCAAAGTAAACTAAAGGAGGAGCCTCTGCAAATGGGAGGGTATTGTGCGTTGTTAGGGGAACGCATCATGTCCAAAGGGTCCATGTAGCTATTAGGGGGGTTTCCAAAAGTAGTATCAAATCACCATACATTACATGTTTGGGCCCAAAAGTAGTTTCATGTGCTACGCATATATATATATGTGTATACATATATACTTTTATATATATACACATTTGTTTATATGTAAGCTCCTTGGGTACTGCATATATCCCTAACTTGAAGCCCTAACCCTATCCTGTATGGACGCTTTGGCAACTGCAGGTCGAGTGTTAAACGCCGTTTTTCGACACCCGAACGGCCCTTCTCCGGCGCGCGAACACCTCCAGGCCTTTTCATGACTGGTGCTCAGGGACTACGCAAAGGCTTACCCAGGGTCGCCAAGTTCATAGATATTCCCTACTTTGGGCCTTAAACTCCACCGGCCCTAACATTATTAACTATTCCCTATGTTAGGCTACTTATTAAAGCCCCAGAGTGAGAGTTTAGGGTGCAGGGTCGTGGGGACATAGTAGCATCAGAGTTCAGACTGCATGGCACAAGGTTTCCTGGGGTGTCAGAAGACCTTGGGTCTTGGGGTACTTGGAAGTTTAGGGTTTAGGGTATAGGCTTTAGGGTTTAGGGGTTTAGGGTTTAGGGGTTTGGGGGTTGGGGTTTAGAGTTCAGGGAAGCCGGGTACTTGCAACTAGGTAGCACGTAGTTTAAAACCCAGGTATCTTGATCCGAGTAGTGAGTTGGAAGTATGTGGGCCCGTACTTAGCGCAGAATCATGCAGCAATGGAACATGGTGTTTTAGGGAGAGACACGTGATTGTGGTGAGAAAGCTGTAGGCTATGACTCTCCAAGGCCCTAGACCGCAATACCTCAGCTCTTGAGACTTGTCCGCGACAGGCGCATCTGGCTGTGCTGACTCATCCCTACACAGAGTCCGTGCCCATGGACTCTGGGCCTTCCAGGAGGTAAACTTCCCCAAAACTGGCAGGGCACCCTACGAAGACTCTTGCTCGGGGCAGTCGTATAATCCCTTACCCAGACCCCCTAAAGGATGCAAAAAATGGACCCTCCCGAATATGAACCCATTACTAGGTTGGGGAAACTAGGGGATTATCAGGAGGTTCCATTTTTGGGATCCTTTAGGGGGTCTGGGTAGCTACCCTAGACCCTGAACCCTAAACCCTAATCCTCTATCTAGACTACATTACATAGTTGTCCTAATGTGATGCTACCCAAGATCAGGCTTATATAGGGGTTCTGCAAAAAAATGGGATGGAAACTGCTGCATGATATGGGGTTTCCCAAAATTCTGGGTCCCTTTAAAGAGGCATATAGGGTTTCTATATATTCTATAGGGACATATAAGGTTTAGTGTTTAGGGTTTCCCGAAATTAGGGGTACCTTTGTGTGAGTCCCTCTAATAAGGGATACAACATGGTGGGCTCTATGTTGGGGTCCCCTACTTATGGAAACTACCGCATAGTTGTTCCAACTGTCTTTGACTTTCATCATGTTAAAATTCACAAATACACCCTTCATATTATTCATATTATGACATATTTTACACATATACGTAAACTGTAGATGGGTACATTTATAAACCAGTAAGTAAACAGATGTATGCATGACTAGGCAAACACAGATATATATATATATATACATAGATGTCGATAGTAGGTCCGATCCCATACTCTTTTCCATTTCATGACCCGCAACCCTGAACCCTAAAACCCCAAACCCCAAACAGACCTTAACCCCTAAACCCTAGAGAACCCCAAGCCCCCAACCCTAAACCCAGAACCCAGGAGTTTCTGGCAGATGTGGCGACGGTGGTTCGCCGTGGAGGAGATGAGGCAGCTAGCGACATCTCCACGCAGCTTGCGGGCGTCATTCAGGACGCGAGACTACACCCTACGGTTTAGGGTTGAGGCTTTAGGGTCTAGGGATCTTAAGGTTTGGAGCTTTGGGTTTAAAGTCGTTCCTAGGGAATGGAGGAATGCTAAAGAAGAAGGGAAGGTACGATTGAAGGTTTACGGTTGAGGATTGGGAATGGAGCGATGTGGATCTCTATAGCAGCCCATATTAGAGCTATAGTCTAAACGCCTTAAATGGGGATTGTATAGGGGAGTATTATAGGGGTTATTAAGAAGGATACTAGGAGTCTAGACTATAGCCCATGTGAGCTACTGTCAATATAATAGGTTTACTAAGGGACACTTAAGGGTGGACATGTGGGTCCCCTTGTAGCATACCCGCCCGTGGTACGGAATGAGGATAGAACGTCTTCGGGGTGTGAAAACCCTAGCAGGCGTGTGACTCGTGAAAATGTAGCACAAGAAAGGCCGAAACTGGGCCACGTCAAAACTACTGTCTA
>CAJNIZ010045793.1:124268-136714 GCA_905231905.1 Symbiodinium pilosum
AGGGTTTAAAGTTTGGGCTTTAAGAGGAGTTTAGGATTTAGAGTTCCGGGTTTGGGGTTTAGGCTTTAGAGTTCAGGGTTTAGGGGTTCAAGGCTTAGGGTTGGGCATCCCGTGGCATCCTGGCCTTGGTCCACTTCTCCTTAAGCTGTATTCCCGCCCGCCACCACTTATTTTGTGTTCATGGGATTATACTTAGTAAGCAGGTTAATAATGGAAAAGAACATGGAATCTACTATAGTATTTGGCGTTTAGGGTTTAGGGTTTAGGGTCAGGGGGACTTAGTAAGTAGTTTATTAATGGGGATAACTGGGGCTACTGTATGGGTTATAGGGCTTATTAACCTACTTTTGAAGTCCCCTGACCCTCCAAGCAACATTGTGGCGCTGACCTCTTCGCAGGACCGTCGACCTAGATATAGGCTCTCTTTTGGCGTGTTATTAGCTTGCGGGAGCGCATGCGCGTCAAATGTTCATGGACTCCGCGAAACTTGCAGTAGCAAGTAAACTGGAATCATGAATCGATAGCATGTGGCTTGTGATGCCTAGAGGTAAATGTATATAAACTTTTGAAGCTCCCAGCACCCCCCCCCCCCGACTCCAAACTCTAGACCCTCAGCCGTTGATAGCCTTATATCAGGCCCTCAACCCTTGTTTGAGAATGCGTGGCAATCAAGTGCTCAACTTCCCCCCGGTGCGCTGGATGAGAGACATATATGGGGCTTACAGGAGCTACCATGGGGTTGCAATGCCCTCATCCCATTAAGAACGCTGCATTGGGGAAACGGGGTCAATCCTTCATCTGGCTCGTGCGCGGTTCACAACTTGAAGCCTAGTATGATCGAGGTGGTCCCCCTAGCATGCTCCGGAGTATGTAAAACAAGGAAGGAGATTGCAGCATGAGTAGGGGATTTTTGACCACAGGCCAGACAAGACGCTTTGGCCGCTGTAAGACCTAAACCCCTAAATCCCAAGCCCCTTAAATGTAAACCATCCAGAAACCTGACGTACTCGGAATCTTAAAAGCCTTAGGTACACGGCGAAGGAAGGCGATGAGGGAAGTGAGCAAGAGGAGGATTCCGAAGGCCTTGGCCAAGAAGATAAATGTAGAAGTCTGAATTATTACCCATAGGGTTTAGGGTTTGGAGTCCCGCCATCATCCGTGTATATGACTATACTATAGTATACCCCAGATATAGGTATGCTATCCTATACCGCCATAATCCTTGTATATAGGTATACTATCCTATACCCCAGATCTTCAAGCTAATTTCTTTCGGCCCCTTCAGTGCCCAGGCCGCATGTTTAAGGTCTAGGGGTTTGCAGATTGAGGGGTTTAGGCTTACATACCTCCCCAGCACGAATTGCAAATCTTACAGGGGTCCAGGAATTCGAGGTACCATTTTGGGAGTCCCAACAGGCAGGATCACAATAGTTTTGGGGATATACTTGCGGCGAAAGAAGCCAAATCTCCGGGTAACAAAGCCTAAAACGCAATAGCCTAAACCCTAAACCGTTACCAATAGCTTTTCAGGGCGGCGTTTCGAAGGTGATGAACTTAGGGGCTGGAGCTTTGTGAAACGGCATTCCCAACCCAAAGGGTCCATGTAGCTATATGGTATATACTTAGGGCCTAAAGGGGTTCCCATATACCTACTTTAAGGCCCAAGTGTATACCATATAGCTACATGGACCCTTTGGGCAACAGTCACTTCTGAAGACCAAGACGGCGCCCAGAAAGCTTCCTAAGTGACATTGAGGCTTCTAAAGGTGGATCCCTTAAGCCCTAAACCCAAACCCAAATCCCTTGTGGACCCGCGACAGCTGCAAACGCAGAAGACTCCTCTGGACGGGCTGACTGGGAGCAAAGGTTCCTAGAGGGCCCAAATTCGAATCCTAGGTCCTACCTGTAACCCCAATCATGCATGCAATTTGTTTCTATGAGTGATCTTCATTAATTAGTGGGTGAGCCCTACCTGGGCCCCTGAAATTAACGGTCTAGGTTTTGGTTTAGGGTCCAGATTTTAGGGCTTTAGGTTTATCTGGGCCCCCAAAGTATGTAGAACAATGGCCTGTTGGGATGTGTTTTGGAGTCTTGGGACTTTTGGGTCAAGGTCTAATCCTCATCGCTGACTCCGGTCTTCCCCGTTGTGGGATCAGGCGCAGCTGAAGTCGAAGAGCAGGAGGGAGCGGCTGCCGCTAGGGATGACAAACAGATGTTGGAAGATGATGTGCCTTGGGTTTCCTTAGAAGTGCGTCTGTTGATACTCACAATCCTGCATGACCTTAATATACTATAGTACTAGAATTCCCAAGGTATATGGTACTTAGGGTCATGCAGGATTTTTAGTATCCACCGTTTGAACTTTGACTTGGGGGCTGAGGGTTCAAGAGTTATAGGGCAATGATTCATCCACACTCCCTGAAGCAAACATGGAGGCCCCTGCTGGGACTACTGCCCTTTCAAAAGGAGAGCTTGACAGGGCTTTATGTTTGCTCTGGGGAGGTAGATAGTTGCATTTTGATTCTAGTGTACAAATGAAGTATCATCGAGGAAATACATGTTTCACGTGGGATTCTGTTGGGATTATAACCCCAATATATACCCTGTTATAATGTAGTAGTTTCCATTTGCTTTTCCATTATCCATATATCACCCCAATATTTGCAGGAATGGATGGAATCGCGCGGAAACACCCTGGCAATCCGCTGCTCGGCGCTCCGTGCTTTGAGCCATGTTCTCAAAGAGCTGCCAGCGTCGAACCCTGCCCGAGCTCAAGTGCACCAGCGACTGCTGGCTTTATCTAAGCACCCCAACACCTTCATCCGCCTCTGTAGTGCAGCTGCTTTAGCCCGCGGTGGCGTGGAAAATCTGGCATCTTCTGAGTGGGAAGCGCTCCGGGACCTAGCTCTGCCTTTCATTGCAGACCCGCAGTGGATGTATGCAGAGATACTTAGCTGTCTGGATGCGGGTCCCTATCCTTTGTATGTTTTTACCACAGATTTTTCTGCCGGTCCCTCTAACCCATCTCTTCAGTCTCCAGTGTTTAAGGCTTTAAAGGGTTGAAGCGGGTTTGGGTTCAGGGTTCATGAGTGAGGATAGCAGCGGAGATCGTGACTGCATTGTCTCTCAAAGATCCTTCCCTGGTGGGAGCAGCCCTGTCCGCCTGCACGCCCAATGTTGGCCTGACTGTTCTTTTGCATACCTCTCAGGGAGCGGCTGGGATTCAACAACACCTTCCATTTTTTAAAGAAAATGTTCATCCCATACCCTAAAACCCTAAACCCGAAACCCAAACCCTAAATAGGTAAGACCTAAGCCCTAAAACCGAATCTGCCTAGGTGGATCTTTCCCTGCGGAATGCGTCTCCGGATGTGCTACCCGTGCTTTTGAAGGCCACCACTGAGCAGCTGAGGACTTTGACAAAAAGTGAGGAGGACTCCCCGCGGCTCACTTGATTTTAGGGTGTAGGGTTTTTGGTTTAGGGGTTTAAGGGTGTAGGGGTTTTTGGTTTAGGGTTTAGGGGTGTAGGGTGTAGGGTTTTTTGGTTTAGGGGTTTAGGGTTTAGGGGTTTAGGGGGTGAGGGTTTTAGGGTTTAGGGTTGATTTGGGGATACTATGGTACGCAACATAGAGTAAGATTACATCCTCCTTTTAGGGTATATCAATTTGTACAATTCAACCCCAAATCAAAACATTACTCACTTGTTGTTAGTAGGGACTGGAGGAATGGATCCTCACAGTCGTCTCGACACACAGCCGCAACCCTAAACCCTAAACCCTTAGGGTTAGGCGGCCAGGGCCTTGGGAATGAAGAGCTACACCAGAAAAGGGTTTAGGGTTTAGGGATTAGGGTTTCCGGTTGTTCTTTTCCATTCTTTCATGCCAGTAAGCCCTAAACTAAACCTTAAGCCCCAAACCTTAGATCCCACACCCCAAATTGTAAACCTGAAGCCCTTAACCCTTAACCTGAAGCCCTCTTCCTTAAGCCCTAAGCCTCAAACCCTTAAACAGCCAATGAGGTGGAAGGCCGGGGTCGAAGCCCTTCTCCGACTGCTGACTTTGCGGATTCTATCCCGACTGATGCTTGGTTTGCTGTTAAAGTACTTAAACTAAGTTACTATAATATAATGATGGTATATAGGGATAAGGGTTTAAGGTTTAGGGCTTAGGGTTACTAGAATATGGAACCCACCTTATTTACGATATACCCTTGTTTCGATTTGACTCCGTACAAGCAACGAAGGATGAGCAGAAGGACTTTCCTCCCACTGGCCTCTTATCTTAGGTTGGATGGCTTATGGTGAAACATGAGAGTTAAACGTGGAAGCGGCGCGTGGTGCAGCTGCAGAGCTTGGCATCCACAATCCTGAGCAGCCTCATGGTTGGATAGAAGTTTTCTTACCCGGCGATGGTCCTGGATGTAAGAGCTTCGACGTCCTGGCGGCCAAGTGCCGCGAGTTCATGCAAGGAGTGAAGAACTTGTAAGCTCTATCGCCGACAGGCAGAGAACGGCCAGTCCACCATCATCAAGTCAGCCAAAGCTCGGCGAGATGATGGGCTGTTTAAAAAAGGGGCCTAAACAATTACCAACATAATGGTTCCATATTCCTTGTATAATTATAGTGTATGGTACCTCAAATGGACCTCAAAATCATATAGGTAATTATTAAGGCCTCTGTAGTAGGCAGAAGAAGGCTGATCATACGGGCATGCCGAGAAACATCTTGCGCAGCTACCAAACATGTGGTGCGGGTACAAGGGAAAAAGCAGAGCAGAACACCATTGGCCTACACTTGATGTAGAGATTTTGAAGTCATAGAAGATGAAAATTGAAAGGTCAGGAAAGATGCATTGTACAGAGGCCTGAGTAGTCACTCAGAGGGTGTCTTGTCTCCAAGAATTCCGGTGTGGAGTCTGTGCGACCCTAAGATTAAAACCCTCAACCCCAGACGCTAAATCCAAAAGATCCTAAACCCTAAACCCGAAGCCTAAAGCCCAACTCCCAAACCCCGAACCCCCAATTCTGAACCTTGAGACGTAGCCCCTAGACATTGATGGGTACTGGCTGATGAAGACGATGAGCTCTCAGACACCAACTGGGTTGCTGTTAAATAGTTTTAACAAGGACAAGGAGCCCCCACTATTTACTACATACCCACAATATGGTAACTTTAACGCTGAACCCTAGACCTAGATACCCTAAACCCTATATACTTGAAACCCTTACTTGCTACATACCCATAATATGGTAACCTAGCTTAAATCCCTTAACAGTAACCCAGCCCTAAACCTTAAACCCTAAACCCTTGTGAGAGCATTGGTGGCAGTCTTGCGAGAGCAGTGAGGATGATCCAATGTGGTTGCTGTCATTCCCTTGGAGGTTGGGATAGCGTCTCCTCTGTTTCTTTTGAAGGGTCTGCTGGCATATGATGCGCATGGCCGTGGGACTTGCTCCCTAGTACTAGGCTTACTTGTGTCATGGTAAAGTGCTGCTCTTCCATGATGGTTGGGTGCACGACCCTTTTCGTTCAGCCGATGGAGACCATCCTTTCGTCTTTGTAGACGTGAAAAGGGCCGTTCAAAAGAAAAAAACTAAACCCAGCCAAGGCTTGTCGGCATGGCCAAGCGGGTATTTGCTGCGAGCCTACTGTAGACGCCTACTAGGTACTAGGGATTATGTTTTAGGGTCTAGGGTTTGGGGTTTAGGATTTAGGGTTTAGGGTTTGGGATTTTGGGTTTAGGGTTCAGGGGCTTGCACTAGCTACCCCAGAAGTGCCTTTTGGTTCCTTTTGATTTTGGGATCTCCTTGTCCAAGCTGAACATCGAGAAAGGTCGTACTCTTACTAACTGGGCAACTAGCAAAGACAATTACCAGCATCATGGTCCTAGATTCCTTGCATAACTATACGACAGTGTACTTCAGATAGACCTCTGAACATGATATTCAGAGTTTTCAGGCCCCTTTAATGCTTCAGATTCCGGAAGCGTTTGGCAGAATAGGTTGGACTTCAACGCTCGACACACGGGATGAGTCTGCAGCCTCGTCACGAATGCAGAGATACTAGTTTCCAAACTACATGTACTCTGCGTTTTGCTCTCTATACGCCCTAAAGCCGAAGCCCCCAAATAAGCCCAAAGAAGTTGGAAGAGTGTTTACCTTGAGTCCTAAACCATGAAGAATTTTGAGCCGTAATCCAGGTCTTCATTGTCTGGCCGATCAGCCTCATGTTAGACAAGGCAGATGGTTTGGGGCTTAGGGTCTAGGGCTAGGGTTTATAGGGTGTAGGGTATAGGGCTTAGGGTTTAGAGTGTTGGTGCGTGGGTTTTCGAACGTTGATACATTGCACCGAGGAAAGGGGGAGCATTTTGTAGCTACAGTTCCTGCTAAAATTTCCCCACTCTTCCGAGTTGGCACCAACTAAGTGGCACCCTGGGATGACTTCTGATCGTTGTATGATTGACTATAGGGGCCTCCAAAACAGTGTAATTTCTTGTTAGTATAATCCTAATAATGTTTAGTGGGTTCTAAGGCCGGTTTAGTTAAATGTAGTTCAAAACCATTTTGGGAGGCGTTGGATTAGAGGAAAGCCCAGGCAATCAGTATTTGTCTTCCATGTTAAGGGCACAGGCTTTTCATAGTTTTCGGCAGCATTTCATCTGGATGATTTGTTAGCTTCTGGGCCCAAGTTTTGGATTAGAGTTAGCGGGTTGATACTCAGGTTCCTACGCTGTGACGAAAGGGGCCGAGGCTTTTTTTTACGTGACTGCCTACGGATTTAATTTGCCGGGAGACTTGTATGCAATCCCTCTTTTGCTTTGCGTGACGTTAGAGGCAGGAAGTTTCTGAAGCCGAGGCCTTAGCATCATCGAGGTTGTTTGCTTAGTTTGATATGTCCAACAGCAGGAGTAGTCCTGTGAATCCTCACTGCTGGCTCATGTTTTGCTATCTTTTTGAGGTGTAGCTTGCTGAAGCTCAATGAAGAATACATTAATAGGTTTCTTGCTAATGTCCCAAGAAGGCTTCGCATGACAGGAACCCCCGAGAAGCGACCGTTTGGTTTGGAACCGGGTTCAGGGCTGTACGGACAATTTACCGCGGCTTGTGTGGTTGTTAGGTGGCCCAGTTGACACTAAGACTCCAGAATGCTCCTAATGATTGTATACTCTGGCAAGTCTGGTACTGGAGTATACTGCGCTCATGCAGGAGCTGTAGTATCAAGAGCTGAGGTATCAACCGGCTTCCGAGAAAGCAGCGCTGAATTTGAGACGCCCAGAACTTCAGTCAAAACACATACTTGGCCATATGTCGTAAGCTTAGGATTGCTACATGTGTACAGTAGTTTTGATAAAGAAAATGAAGGCTACAGTATTGTGTATGCAGGTTTCCATTTTCTGTTCCAGCAACAATGGAAAAAGCAAACGCAAAGCTGTTCCATGGTACTTTCCCACAATATAGGGACCCCAATATAGACCCCCAAATACTTGGTATAGTCCTTATCATAGGGACCCCCAAAATGGTGCCCCTAATTTTGGGAAATCCCTAAACCCTATATATCCCTACAGAATATATAGAAACCTTATCTCTCTCTTTAAAGGGACCCGTAATTTTTGGCAAGCCCCCATATCGTGCGCTCGGTTCCTTTTCTTCCCCTTCGAACCCAAGGGCCACAGGAACTTCCAGCAAGCCAGGGTAAAGCTCCAAATCGATAGTCCCCCTTAAGTAGATAGAATATGGCTTTGGATATACTATAATAGAATCCCCATATACCCCATATTCTATCTACTTAAGGGGGATTATAGGTAGTAAAAAACAAAGTTATGACCAGATCCTGTGGCCTCGCATTTTATTATAGATCTTATTAGGGTTTAGGGTGTAGGGTTTAGGGTTTAGGGTTTAGGGTTTAGGGTGCTACCTGGCCCCTGAACCCTAAACCCTAGCCCCTAGACCCTACATATCCCTAAGCCCTGAAATTGCTCCACCGTTCAGGTGCTTGGTCATGCGCACGATCCCTACTCGCGAGCGCAGATCAAAGCGCTAATCAGGATCCCTTGCCTGACCCCAGGGCTCTACAAAAGGTCCCTTGAAAGTGATTTTGTAGGGGTCATGTAGGCAAATATAGGGTTTAGGGTGCCCCAAGGCTCCAAATCGCCCAATGCAGGTACTTCGGGGCTTGTAGGGTCTAGGATGCCATTTGCAAGCCCAAAAGGCCCAAAACCCATTAAACCAGCCAAAAACAAATATTAATATTCTACATACTTTTTTGGGGTTCTTGAACATCCTAAACCCAAAATATCCCTGTGTAGTCCCTGTGCACTTTCGGGGTTCAGGTATCTCCTTGGGACTTAGCTTGGACCCTAGACTCTTCACCATTTGGGATTCCCGTATAGTCCTATTCTCCGTACCTACGGGTTAAGCCTTAGTAGGGGTCCTAAGTACCCTAAACCCTAAACCCCTATACAATCGCTATATAACCCTATGAAATGGAAGTTTCCATTGTCTTTTCCATGTATGATACGTAGACTTTGCAGCCCTGGGGTTGAAACCGAACCTTCCCAAGACTTGGCCGAGTAGTCCAAGTGCAACATAATATGGGCTTGGCATTTAGGGTATAGGGGTTACGCCTTCGGGGTGGGGGTTTAGGGTTCAGAGGTTGGGGTTTAGGGTTCAGGGGTCGGGGGTTTAGGGTTCAGGGGTCGGGGGTTTAGGGTTCAAGGGTTTAGGGTTTAGGGCTTCGGTGCTAGCAGTTTTGCTGTGGGTTCTGTGGGAAAGTGTATGGTTGTTGCGATAGGGCATGCTACCAGGCATATGATTTGGTGGTGGTTCCGTGGCAAGCGGGCTGGTTTTTTCTTGAATGTAGGATTCAGCCAGGTAGCCTGCAGCATCTACTAGGACCTTTTAGAGGAAGCCCCCCGGAAACTCAGGAACTATCGGGCACCTGTGGAACCCTAAATCCTAAACCCTAAATCATAAACCCTAAACCCTGAACCCTAAACCCTAAACCGTAACACGTTGTTGTGGGGAGCTCTGCTCATCCGCAAGCTCCCCTGATAGGCTTCTTTGTCTTTCCTACTTGCGCATCCGTCCGACTGCGTTCTATAGGCATTTACTTACCCGTTCTTAGTAGGGATTTAGGGAGTATATTGTACAGGGACTATATAGGGATTATGTATGGTCCCTTATTCACTGCTCAGAACCAGTCAGTAAGTAAACCCTAGACCATCATCTATGACACTGCACGCTGAACCGGATGGTCCATGTAGGCATGAACCTTTGAAACTCTATCATCGCCCTGTCTCGATCAAGATTCCGCAACGTCACGAGGTTGAAGTACAGATGGATGACAGCAGCTTTCGTGCAAGTCATGGGACTGTACCCTAAGTGTCGTCACAATGTGTAAGCCGTCCCCATGCAAAGCGCAAACAACACAAGTCTTTGGGTTGACGTTACCTGAGCTGTAAGCTAAACTCCTTAAAGCCGGCTACATACGGGGGTTAATAGAGGTGAGTATCATAAGGGTTTCTAAGGAGGCTACGAGGAGTTTAGATTAAACCCTACCCCTAGGGGCTACTAAGGGGGATGCTGGGAGTCTAGAATCCCCGTTGATAAGTACAGCTCGCATGAAGATTTTCTTGCAGGACCATCAACACCCAAGACAGTAGCCTCGAGATTGACGAGGCGAGGTGGTGTTAGGATCAAAGGTTTACCTTAAACCGTTAACCCTAAACCCTAGTTTAGGGTTTAGAGGATGCACGCGGATGGAAACTGGGCTCTTACATAGTGTCCCTTCACAGGGAACGAAGGGCGGTGCATAGGGCGTCAAGTTTTAGGGTTCAGGGTTGAGGAAGGGAAAGGAACGTGGACACTCTTCGTTATTTAGGGCGTTCGGCTGCAAAAAAAAACATCCCATGAAAAATAAATGACACACAAACTGGACACTGGCTCTGTAGAGGGGTTTTCTGTTAATTACACCCGTTCGAGAATGGAAAAGCTGCACAGCAACCTCATGGCAAACCTTCCGCGAAGGTATCGTGTGTTTAGGGTTTAGGGTTTGGGGTTGAGGGTTGGGGGGGTGGAGAAACTCTAGATCCTAAGCCCTGGAGAAACTCCCATCCAAAGACTTTGCTAAGCTTGGATACTTGCGCCACGCCCTTCCCAGGGTTGTTTTCAGGAAGGTTCCCACAGAGGCCTACATAGACATGAACTACTACAGGGTTTAGGGGTTAGGGCGTAAGGGTGTAGGGTTTAGGGTTTAGGGCCTTCTAAAGTTGGTTTAGGTGGTGTTCCATGTAAGTTAAGGGGGGGGGGCACACAATGATAGACCATGTTAACGCATCTCATTATTGGGGACTCTTAGGGCTCATGAAGGCCTGTGACGGCTCCTTCGGCCTTATTTTTTTGGGTGGCGCATACTAGGGGGACAGCCAGAGTAGTCCCAGAGAATCCTAAACCCCAAGCCCGACACCCCAAACCCAACAACCCAACAAAATCCTAAACCCCAAACCCCCAACACTAAGCCCCAAACCCTAAACCCTAAGTCCTAAACCTGAAGCCCTGTTGCTGGAAGGCCAACATGCTCCAAGGCGTGTTGGAGATGCATCACAAGAAGGCGGGAGGTATTTAACACGTAGCTTTGAAGCTGAGACCCAAAGATTTCATGTAGGTATACGGTTTAACATTTAGGGTTTAGGGTTTGTGGTTTAGGGTTTAGGGTTTCGGGATTAGATTTAGGGTGTGGGATTTAAGGTTTGGGATTTAGAGTTTGGGGTTTCGGGTTTGGAGTTTAGGGTTTGAGGTTTAGGGTTTGGGGTTTGGGGTAAGGTTTAGGGTTTAGGATCTATATACTTGGGGCCCAAAAATGTCCCCATATACTTACTTTGGGGCCCAGGTACATAATACACTGTAGCTACATGGACTTCTTGGGAAACACACGCGCGCAGTCCCCAGGAGAAGTAGCTTTTTCAACTTCCCTAGCCAGCGCGAACCTCTTGACATAAAAGGGTCACTAAACGGACTCTGCTTTGCGAAAACACCAAACCCTCAACCCAATATACATGTGTATGCATATATATATATATTTAGACTTATATGTCTAACACATATGTCGACCCTTATAACTTCTTTACTTATCTCTGCTCTGCGAGGAATGTAGGCCTGAACTCCATTGACAGGGTAGTTTCCACTTTCTTTTACCATCGCCTATATCCGGACATAATCCCTGTATAGCCCTAGTTTTCCTTTCGAACTCCAGTGGACCTTCGTCTGATCCTCCATTTTAGTAGTTTCAACTTTCTTTTCCCTTCCTTCACCCCCTGCTAAACATAAGTAAGTTGAAAAGACCCCCTAGGTTTAAGGCTACCCCTCTTTTGAGAAACACACGGTTAAGGGTTTAGTGTTGGGGGTTCAGGATTTACGGTTTGGGCTTTAGTCTCAAGGCCCAGGACATCGCGCACGTCCTGCCAGAAGCGAAAATGGTACCTCACGAGCTTACGCTGCATATGCTTAGGGTCCTAGAGGTCGACGGGGATTCCAAGGTCATCATGGGGCTCTTCAGAGGGATTGTGGAGGGTCGGGTGCCTTGTGTGTAGGGTTTGGTGATTTAGGCTCTTTGGTCTGTCGTTTGAGTTAGAACGCTGGGTTTGCTTCAGGATTGAGGGTGCGGGGCCTAATTAGGCGTTTAGACTTCAGGGTTTTGACTTTGGGGCTTCAGGTCAAAACCCCAAACCCTAAACGTTTGAGGGCTCGGGGTTTTGGGTTGCGGGTTGCAGGGGCCGCAAAGAAGCGCAGAATTTGGGGTGTAAGGTCCGCGTTTAGGGTTTGCGACCCAGGGTTAGGTGTTGAGGTTCCAAAGAACTTCGGATGAAATTTTATGTTGCAAGCAAGGCCTCGTAATCCCTGCATAAATCCCGTCCTTATGGATATGGGCAAGAACAGTGGTTTTCAAACACAGGGGTTCCCCTCATCTTCATGTGTATAAGCTGCCTATAAACCCTGCAAAGCGCTTTCGTCCTTGTGTCGGGACCCGCGACATACCACTTTTGGGGTGCAAGCTCCGTGCGACGTACAGAAGCTACTTTTCTAGGGAGCCTCTAAGCTTCAGAAAGATACACCCGTTAAGGGTGATAGGGTATAATACTGGATTATATAGGGATACTTGAAAAGACATGGAAATTTCTAATTAGGGTTATAGGCTTTAGGGTTTAGGATTGGGCTTTAGGGTTTGCGGCTCAGGGCTAAGAGTCTTTCTAGAGAAATACCCATGTCATGTGCACTGGGTTGGGCCTCCACTTGCCCATAGTGACTACAAGGGTGGACGGGATGGTAGCTATGTGAGCTATAGTCTAAACTCCTTAAAAGGGGGTTATATAGGGGATTATATAGGGGACTACTATAGGGGTTATTAAGGGGGATACTAGGAGTTTAGACAGTAGCACATGTAGGGTTTGAGG
>CAJNIZ010045793.1:138217-153414 GCA_905231905.1 Symbiodinium pilosum
GAACATCGCTGGCACACCTTTCCTGGCAAAGATGCTGGGCTGCACGCAGTGGACGGAAGACTTCTCAAGGTTTTGTAGGGTAAGGGTCTAGGGGTTTAGGGGTTTGGGGTTTAGGGTTTACGGGTTTACGGGTTTAGGGTTTAGGGTTTAGGATTTAGGGTTTAGGGTCTAGGATTTAGGGTTTTGGGATGTAGGGTTTGGGGTTTATGATGTAGGTTTTAGGGCTTAGCGTTTAGGACGTAGGGTCTACGGTTAGTTTTACATGTGGGTTTCTGTAGGAGGAATACATTAGTGACACGCAGGAATTACATAGGGATATGTAGGAGTCATGCAGGCAGATGTAGGAGTATCGAGGGGTGTGCAAGCGTTCTATCATGTGAGAGTTATGCAGCAGCACTTAGGATTTACATAGAAATCAGGGAGTTATATAGGGATGCATTGGCATGCCTAAGCTCTAAGCCCTATTTTGTCAACCCTAAGCCGGGTCGAGTTTATTGATTCTCGGTTTAGGGCGTAGGTGTAGGATGTGATTCAGGATTGGATCGCGTGTGTGGCTTCTAGGGATGCATAGGAACCCTAACCATAGTTCAGGGCTTGGGGTTTTAGATTTTAGGGCCTTGAAGCTTTGGGGGTCTAGGTTTTAGGGCCTTTAGGCTTTGGGGTCTAGATTTTAAAAGGGCCTTTAGGGTTTGGTTTTTAGATTTGAGGGCCTTCAGGGTTTGGGGTTTAAGATGTTTGCCGCACAGGTTGCAACTATTTCGCGGCATAGGTGCATAAGCTGCTGGACGATTTCGTCCGTGAAAAGTATGCAGAGGGTATGCAGGCATGCCTTGGGTCAATCCCCCACCCAGTAATGGGTACCACAAGGGACTACTGTAGGTATATTAAGGCCCTAAGAACGCCATATTGAGGAGCCATTACTATGGGGGGGATTGACCTAAGGCAGATGCCCTAGCCAAACATGACAACCAGAGTGCAGGACCAACTGACGAAGCTAACGCGGTACAGGGTTCACACTGTTTATAGGGTGTAAAGGGTCTATTTAAAGGGTTTATAGGGTTTAGAGAGTTTATTGGCTTTATCGGGTTTATTGCGTTTAAATGGTTTAGAGGGTTTACAGGGGGTTGGAGTGTTCATGGGGTTGAGAGGGTTTAACTGGGTTGGAGGGTTTATAGGGTTGATCAGGGTTAGGGCCCAGAGATTCCAATACTTACATGCAGACTGCACAACACAGTGTTCGATCTCGAGCGTCATACTTTTGCTTGGTTAGATTTTGGCTGAAAACATGCGAGTATGCAAAATATTGCGGTGTCGGGGCTCCCTCACTGTCCCTCCTTTCAACGTCCCATCATTTTGGGCGGGCTTCGTGAACCTGATTGACAGTGGGGAGTGCTAAGTCTTTTTTCCAAGGGCATCCCTCACAGTGGGAGACGGACTTCTAAGTGAGAAGACAACCCAAAGACCTTAAAAACATATCATTCCTGCTTGGTGGAGCCTTGTCTTTCGACAAGCAGCTTCAATGCCAATCTTCAATTCACTATATAGTAGTTTCAACGTTCCTTTCCATTATCCTTACAGATAACCCTAGAAAACAAAGCCTAAATACTAACCCCCTAAACCCTAACCCCTAGCCCCTCACATACTACAGTGCTTATCGACTGAACACTCGGGAATGCGCCCAAGTTTTTAGGCTCCCTTTGTGCCGAGAAGCCAGCAACAACCATCATATGAGCTTTAGCCTAAGCTCCTTCAACAGGTTATATAGGAGATTATATAGGGATTAGGGCTTAGGGTAGAGGGCTTAGGGTCTGAACTCCTTAAAGGGGGTGATAGGGGGATTATATAGGGACCACTGAAGGGCATGTTAAGGGGGATACTAGAACTTTACGCTATAGCTCATATAGATGGCGCTTGTTGTATGAAGCATCATGTTTGCAAAGAAACATCAGTATAGAAGCCACGCACATCGACATGGATTGTTTGAAAGGATTTAACCCCTAAATAATGCCGTAAAGACAGTGACAGAGGCAAGCGAAAGCAAGACTTCATGTCCTTGAGCCGCAAATCTCAACATCTCATGTGAGCCTAAACCCAACCCACCCCAACCCCTAGAAACCCAACCATAAAGCCCTTATAACGCCGCAAAAAATCTTTGCACCCCTACTTAAGCCCCACACCTTGTACAACACACCTTGGACACCAAGAGCCTCATAAGACCTTGAATCCTTCGCAGCCAGGCTTTTCGTGTACAGGAACAACCCTGAGAATCCAGAGCAGCGAGATGACATCATGGGCGGCGGCCTCAGTGACCCTTTAAAGGGGACATTCCTAGACCCTCCTCCTACCCTCTATTAGGGCCTAAGTACCTACTATTAGGGACCACATATCCCCAATTGAAGGTACAAGGAGGGTCCTGGTTTATGGTGGCCTTGTAAGGCGTTAATAGGGGTGTATTGTAGAGGCAGGCGTTTAGGCCAAGGGGTTCCAGGGGCTTCACGTCGTATGAAAGGGTTGAGTCAGACGCTCGAGCTTTCCTGCACTTGGTGCTGAACATCTTGCATGGCCGAACGTACCGTATACCTGAACCGTCATGGTGGCCTAATGTACTAGAGCCATACAGGTTTTTTAGTGTCAACAGTAGGGATGCAAGATGGAATGACGGTAGTGCACCTCATTGCATGGCATTCTAGGCTAGCTCTATGTGGTCTTTTAGAGGCTGCAACTTCAGCATGCGCACCAGTTTGTGGATGTACGGGTACATTGGGCAAAGGGCAGCGTAAAAGAACACATCCAGATTGAATAGGCAACCTGGTTGGGGTTAGGCATGTGAGTTTTAAATTTCGATTTCTTCCTAACATGTGAGGCCACTGCAAGCAAACAGGTCGTGGATTAGAAGAGTGTAGGGTGTGGTAGGGCGACCCAATCAGGGTTGAGTTGGGCCGCTGGTACGCTTTACCCGGTTTCTATGTGGAGGAGGCTAAGTTCTTCCTTCCAGTACCACCCTTCTGGTCGGCTTTTACAGCAAGGTCAGAAGAGCTAACTTGGCCGGACAGTACACTTGATTCGTGAAACGCGCTGAAAGAACTACAGGGCCTTCTTGGCCACCAATTGGAGGTAGCATCATGGGTTTCCCCCCAATTCATGGATATTACCACTTCTTAAGAGGCGCAGTTCCCATTCCCTTCTACCCATCTCTCTCTGGAGATAATTTCGCCATACCCCCAACATGCCCGACTGTTGATACTAAAAATTCTGCATGGTCTTACCATACCATAGTATTATAGCTCCAAAGGTATAACTTACTCGGGTCATGCAAGATTTTTAGTATCCACCCCATGTAGCCACGGTAAAGTTTGAAAAGAAAAGCTGAGAAGCCGTGGGTGGCGCAGGGGTAGTGCTCGTGAAGAAGCTCCTCGGGATCACCTTCAAAGAAGGGGCTCCAGGCGCCTGGGTTTAGGAACTCTTTCACGCGGTCTAGGGTTTTAGGGTCTAGGGTTGTGGGTTATAGGGACAGTTGAGCTGTAGTCTAAATTCCTTTTAAGGGGGTTATGTTAGGGATTGTATAGGGGACTCCTATAGGGGTTACTGCGGGGGATACTAGGAGTGTAGACGATGGCTCATATGAGAGGACGTATATACGGTCTCAGGGTTTAGGCATAGTTCTGGGCTGTTGTTTAATAAGGGCTTACATACATATTCAACTCTATGGCTCTATATGAGCTATAGTCTAAACTCCCTAAAGGCTTTAGGGGTTATATGGGGGATTATATATGGGACCACTATAGGGGTTATTAAGGAGGATACTAGGAGTTTAGACTATGGCTCTATATAGTACCTCAACAATATGCGAGTGCAGTAGTTGAGGTGTGGAGCTCCCAATTCGATAATTCCGGCAATGTTATACCTTTTAAACGTGGTTCTATTTTGGAGTCGGGGCAGTTGCAAGGCTTATAGGGCCTAGGGCCACGCTTGTAGCAGGGTTCCCAGCAATTTACGGTTTACTTTTGTGTTTCAGTTAGGGTGGCTGCAGATTATGATCTCCTCGAGAGCCAGCAGCCCAAGATCATACTTTCCTACTACTTGTTCTGCAAACTTCCGATGACCTTGGGTGGGAGAGGTTTGCCATATTCTACTTTATTCTACGAATTTCCTATTGGTTTGAGGATGGAAGATGTTGACCAGATTTTGTACCCAAGCTTTCCAGGCCGCTTTCCAAGGGCTCACTGTTCAGTTGAGATTTATAGTCCCCCTTAAGTAGATAGAATATGGCAGTGGGTAGTGGCGGAACTGGGTTCCCAGAAGCGCTAATCGATCACAGACAACAGGGGATAAGATTCGCCATTGGGGGGGGGAGGGGGTCAAGAGTTGAAGCTTGCTATAGGTGCTTAATAGAGTGCATGGGCGAGGCAAGCATTGACGAGTGTGGGGTCAGGCGGCGCAAGGGTTTACCTTGAAAGCTGTTTACCTCCTCTCCTTTGACTCAAGTAATGATCCTGATAATGCCGTGCATCTTTTAAAGTTGAGGAGCAGGTACTGAGGCCACGTAAACAGGGGGTCACATGAAACACGATAGGCTCAGCGGAACCATGTCGGACCACCTCACATGGTTCCTCACGCAACTTTGTTTAGTCATGCGTCTGCTGCTCACATGGGAGAAACTAAGCCAACTAAACCAAATTTAGCTCTGCGATGCCTGTACATCCTGGGGGCGCTTTGTCCTTGAGAACTCCCCCCCTCCCAATTTTGAGAGAGCGCAGCTCCTAACCCAGAACCCCAGAGGTACTCTCTAACATCATCCCTGTATAATCCCTACACAATCAGTATTGTGGATCCGCAAATCCTGTACGAAATCAAGATGCTCTGCCATTACAACTGACCCTTAATTGTAAACCTAACACAAATCCGGTTTCCTTGTTACTTTCAATTTGATTCGCCACTGTTGTGATTTGGGCCCCGCAACCCTACGCCCCAAATAGTATCGTGACTTCAATTCTCTTTTGCATTCCTATACAAATTCTATAAGAGACTCATCTACCCTGTATAACCCCATATCCCCTTTCCAAGTGGCCCTACATGAATCCCTCTCAAGCTGGAAAGCCTTACGCCAGGTGCTGAGTCGAAATACCGAATAGCACTTTGGCGGCCTTGTAGTTTTCCTTTTTAGGGCCCAGGGTTCAGGTTCGGGGTTCAGGGTTCAGGGCTTAGGGTCCCGTATCTGAGGGACCCATGAACATCCGCAAGGCCCAGAAAGCCCTATAGACCTAGTAAGAAAGGTCCCATACCAAAGGGGCCGTTGACTAAGGACTCTGTCGGAGCTCCCATGCAGCCTCATAAGGTTTCCTAAGGTCCCTCAAGGGCTCCCAATATGGGGCCCCCCTGTATGGAGGCCCCTTGAAGCCTCTAGTAGCCATGGATTGTTTCGCACCGTTGACAGTACAAATCAAGGGGTTGTAGGGATGTAAAGGCGAGGCTTGATTGTGGTTTTGGGTAAGTGCATGTGGAGTTTCTCACGAACATTGGCCAGCGTATATACTTGGTGTCCAATCTAAGGGATTGTAAGTCATACTATACACATGTATATATATTTATATAACAAAAAACGAAGCGGGCTGGCATGGTTTCAGGGAGGGTTTAGGGTTACGTCTTCAGAGCATAGGATTGAATTTGAATTCCTGCACGACCCTAAGTACCTTGTACCCTGCGGGATTTATGGTACTGTCGTATGCTAAGGTCATGATGTTGGTATCCATGGTACGGTATCCTCTCGGGAGGTTTAGGGGCGCCGGTGCGCCTGGCCGAACTTACCTACAGTAAAGTTTGTATAGACCCCTGTTTAACCTTAGCTTCCATTTCATCTTCAACTACATCCTCCACTTCATTCTACACTACACCTATGCCCTAAACACCAAAAAGTAGATACTTGTGGTGTTTACTAATTGTCCATGCTTTTTTCACTTGAGTTAGGGGTTGAGGTATACGCCTAAGATGCTTGCCAGGGGCCTCTGACTGTAAGATAGTATCATAATGGTTTAGGGTTTAGGGTTTCGGAAATTCTTCATGGGTCAGGGGAATAGTTTCAGGAGGCAATCATCATCAGGATATCCCATATTGGTGGTGGGCTTTCCACTGTTGCGGTTCTGTGAAGCTGGATGCGGAAACCCAGTCCGGGGGTCCAAGTGCCCGATAGTTCAGCCCTTTGGGATGTTGGCAGTAGTGATTTTAGTACAGGGTTTGGGTAGGTACTTGAATTTTGAGTACTGGGACCCTTGAGGTCATTATTTTCAAGCTCTAGACTCTTCATTCCGCGCAGCCGCGCATTTCCAGAAGCCCATCATCAACCATTACGACCTTTATTTGCTTGTAGTAGAACCACCGTACCTGGAGCCTCTTCAATGTACTTCCTTTATGAGTGGTATTTTACATATTCTACTCCTATAGCAGACAGCCATAACACATCCCTAAGGCACTAAGCAGGAGGTTGTGGGTAATCTCAGAGCCTACAGAGCTAGCTTCCTAAACCCTAAACCCTATAAACCCCATAAGCCCTATAAACCCTAAACCCCATGAACCCTATAAACCCTAAACCCCATGAACCCTGAACCCTATAAACCCCAAACCCCAAACCCCAAGCCCAGGGCAACTTGATGCACGCAGTAAAGCGACCCGTGGTCCTCCATCCGGACGACAACCTCCTCTCCACGCTGAACAAGCTCACCTCTCAGCCGGTTTAAGGGCTTAGGGTTTAGGGTTTAGGGTTTGGGCTTATAGGGATTATTTGGGGTTATACAGGGGTTATGTAGGGATAGTGGAAAAGAAAATGGAAGCTACTATTTAGGTTCAGGGTTTAGGGTTTAGGGTTTGGGTTTTAGGGTTTTGGGGTTTAGGGGTTTAGGGTCTAGGGTTTAGAGTCTAGGGTTTAGAGTCTAGGGTTTAGGGGTTTAGGGTTGGGTCTGATTAGAGTTTTGGGTTTTAGGGTCTTAGAGTTTTGGGGTTTGGTCTGAACAAGCTCACTTCTCATCTGGGTCATTGCTGAACATGAGGTGTCTGCTTCGGAGAGTACTATAGCCCAATAGCGAATCGAGTTTTTTGATTCGGACAATGCTAAAGAACAATGAGTGACATCAACATGCATTTTTAGAATAGTATCACAGTGAATAAGCAGTTAGAGGGTTTGGTGCGGGTTTGGGCTTAGCCGAGCGCGTGGCGCAGACCTTACAACCATCCGCAAGGACCTCGAAATGAGCCCTTTGTGAACCATTAACTTATTTCCATGATGCTTGCCGACATGCTTGAAGAAGTCAAGGTCAACCGTCTGTGGAAATCTGCTATGTTCCGCTTGGTTGAGCCCCGATCTCTCTTAAGTCTTGATAGTTACGCCCTACTAAAGCTCAAAAGTAGGGAAAAAATACCCGTATTATGAAGAGGTCACTGGGGAGCCCTATCCGTTAAACCCTAAACCCCTATACCGTAAACCCCTCTGTATCGGAGCTATTGGAGAACCTTGCAAGCTGGGAAACTGCCTACGCAGTCACCATATCATCCGCTCATTAACAAAACCTTCATGGGCAGGACGGGCATGAGTTAAGCAGCAGATTTCCCCAAAAGTCCATGTAGGTATGTACTCTTTACTGCTTGCCCAAAGGAGCTTCTAAATAATCACTTTTGGGCCCAAGTATATACCATATAGCTACATAGACCCTTTGGAGTTTACCAGCCTCCGCAAGGAAGCTTGTTCAGCCGAAGCTATCTGAGAGGTAGAGACGGTTTTCGTTGTCCGACGAAAAGCTTCTGAACACTTATAAACGCAGATCTGCTTCCCACATCTGCTAGTATGAGGAGTTTACTTACATGCACCTCAGCAGATACTCGCTGGTTGTTATATAAGCACGATGAAGGAATGGATCCTATAGTTGTAGCTTCAGCTTTCTCTTTGGTTCCCGCAACCCTGAACGCTAAACTTCAAACCCTAGATGTGTTCTCCATTCCTTCATTCCAGACTGGCAACCAGCAAGAACAACCTAAACTGTACGCCCTACGTGGCCCTGTTTGGGGTTTAGGGTTTAGCTTTCAGGGTTTAGGGTGATGATGCCCTAGTTTCCATTTCAGAGTCCACTTGCGTGTCCGTTGGACTTTCCTCCATTTTTGCCAAGCCTACACCCAAAATCCTAAGTCCCAAATCCTAAAGCAGTTTCGATTGTTTTTTCCATGTCTAAACCTCCAAGTAAAAACCCATAAGTCTATATACATCTCTCTCTCTCTCTCTCTTTCTCTCTTTCTCTCTCTTTCTTACATCCCCTTCAAAGGGACCCTACATGTGTATACATGCTACATGGTTTACCCACGCCAGGTTCCAAGGTGGGACGTGCCATCTTGTACGAAGCCCAGTGCTTCACCCAAAGCGTCTATGCAATTCCCTTCGCCCTAAAATTGACACACCTCATCCAACATGTTCCCATAGTGGCATACTAGAAGATATGGCCTTTTTTTCGTATGAGGAGGGTTAGTAGTAGTAGTAGTAGTAGTAGTAGTAGTGGTGGTAGTGGGAGCCTTATTTGGTGCTGTGTTAAAACCTAAACCCTAAGCCAGGCTAGTACATACTTACTTGGAGCCTTCGGGTGACTGAGGTTTGGCATTTCAGGGTTTGGGTTGTAGGGTTTGATGTTATAGTCCCCCTTAAGTAGATAGAATATGGGGTATATGGGGGTCTTATTATAATACACCCAAAACCATATTCTATCTACTTAAGGGGGACTACAGGCCTTCACGGTTTTGAGCAACATTTGGTGCTTTAGCTTCGCAGTGCTAGGGTGTAAGGTTGGGATTCGGGGCTTTGCGGTTCGGACCATAGCTGATAGGAGGAGTCATAGCCAGCAAAGGGATAAACAACAAATCTACGATAGGCATGGCAAATCTCAGCTTCATCCCTGGATAACGTGATGTAAGCTACTGGTGGTTAGTAGGGCCAACTAAAATTTGAAGTCCTGAGCCCCCGGCGTCACTGGGTCTCTGGTGGACTCCCTAGACCCTAAACCACAGATGCTATCCTGAAGCGCTGAGCCCACAAACTACCATTTCCGATTTGACACGTCGTGTAGGGTGCCTGGCTTCTGAAGTTTGGGGCGTTTAGCGTTCATGCAAGTCCTCATCGCCGGCTGAATGTTGTCGCTGGTGAGGGTTTTAGCCAAAGGCGTGACGTCATTGTTGCAAGTCTATAGCCCTAAACCCTAAGCCCTAAACCCTACAAGTGCAGCCTCATTTGGTGTAAAGCTGGGAGTGGCAACGTGAAAAGGCCTAAGGTTACCAGGATGGGTTGTTTTCAACGTACGGGGGTGGGTTTGAACGTATTTTCATTTTTAGGCCCCATCACTATGATTTTGAGATGACCGCAAGGATTTTTCAACCAAGGGGACACCTAGGGACCCCAGGAGCATGTGGGAGTTATGAGGACATGAGAGGGGTTCTTATTCGGGTTCTTATTCGGGCTTATACCTGCACATATGGAAGTGGAAGCGGAAGCACGCAGCAGGACTCATGGCAGAGTCCGAGACTACACCAGGTTATTCGATAATTGCGATGATGATGATGATGATGAGGATCATCATCATGTTCGTCATCATCATCAGCATGATTGTGATGATGAGGATGACGATAATGGCGATGCTGATAATGATGATGATGTTGATGATGACGACGATTATGAATGTCCCTTACCGATCGGGACGCTTCTCTGCAGAGCACTTAATTACACTTATGCCTTCTAATCTGATGGCGACCATGGACGAAGTCGAGCGCGAGCTCCAGCGCGGCGGCAGCAGCACTGCGAAACCATCCGACGAAGAGTATCACTATGGGAAGCTCGCCGAATCTTACCGTCCCTGAGCGCCCAAATATGCCGCACAACAATGTTACATATGGCACGTGAATCGAGAAGTCACCCCTATGGAGTAGGCGTGGCGCGACATGGAAGTGGCACAGCTGCGTTTCAAGGTGAACAGTCAGTGCGAGGTCGTGGGTTCCAGTGAGGTTTGAGGTGTCCAGTGAGAACGTGATGCCTCGCTTGCCCTGAGCCCTGAGCTTGAGTTATCCGTTGGATGCCTGCTCTCGGTGTGTCTTGCTTGTCCCTTGTTGTTTTTGGCATCGAATGTCTGCAATACCGTCGCCAGAATCCCTTCATAGCCCCAGTGCCCATGAGGTACCTGTATTCCACTTGATTTCTTAGCTTGACTCCAATTTGATGTCCTTTGCGATTCACTATGCATTCCCATAGAGACTTCTTACTGCACCCTAAACCTGCAACTCTAATTTCATCCAGGTATAGTATATCCATAAACCGCTCCACCCCAAAGCCTACCTGAAAGCCTGAACTGAACCCTCAATCCTGAAGCTTATCCTAGGGATCCAAGTATACAAATAACACCTACATTGGGCCCTAAAGTCTGTAAATCTTACCTACATTGGGCTATTTGGATCCCCAGGGTATATGAATAATAGGATTTTAGGGACCCTAAGCCCTAAACCTTAAACCCTAAACCCTAAACCCTTTTGGATCCCTAGGGTTAGCGCAGGCTGTGATATCACCGGATCCGGGCACGTGCCTCGACGCCCTGCGGAGCCAGGCCCCCCCTCAACGGAAGATGAAAACTAGGGTCCCTTTGAAGGGGATTTAGGGTTTAGGGTTTAAGGGTTTAGGGTTTAGGATTTAGGGTTTAAGGTTTCCACAAATTAGGATGCCTCTTTAGGGTACCTTTATATGAGGGTTGTGGTAGATGGGTCTAGACTAGCTTCCCCCCTATTTGGGTGAACAAGTTCCGGGTTCATAGGATTTGGGGATGAGAGTTTGAGATGTTCCGGGGTATATATGCGTCATAAATTGGAGTCATCGGAGGGGATAAGGGAATAATTTCATGAGGGATAAGGGAAAAGAAGCTCGAGACTATTAACCTATAATTTGACTTATAATAATAAATTATGACAGGGCTTGTTTTTTTTTTTTTGTGAGGTGGTTCTAGGATTACAGGATTTAGGCTTAGGGGTTGATGTGTGGCGCTGAGGAGATCCTGCGAAGTTTCATTGGTTGCGGCTTAGGGTTTCGGGAAGGCTTCTTGTTTAGGGTTTCGGGTTTCATGTTTAGGGTCTAGGCTTTCAAACGGATTTCATAAAGAGCAGTGCGGCACTGCAAATGCCAAGTCGTTTCTGTCTCGCGCTAGCCTTCCCAAAAAATCCGCATGGAATTAGTTCGGTTCCTTTGATGAAGCATAACTGTTCGGTAGGAACCTCCTTTTGGGGAGTTGTATAGTCACAATGGGGCCCTGACCTTGATAGATACCCAGCCAGGCCAGGCCATCCCAAATCCATACTTCAAAGGCAGCCAGTTGCAACCCTGCGTGTAGACAGTTCGAAGCACCTGCAACAGGTGACGATTCCCAACCATGCTCGGCCAACCATGTGGCCTGGCTGCACTCTGAAGTTGCTGAAAGCTACCCTTGCCCCTAAACCTTTAACCCTGATTGCGGCGGTATTGCAATCTGGGGCTGCCAAAGTAGCAGCATGACAGGGATTGGGCGAAGCGGTCAATATTTCTTTCATCACTTTTCATAATCCCTATACAGTCCCTCTATGTGTATATAAATACATACAACGTGTATACAGAAGGCCTCTATAGTCTGTATATGTCCTTACATAGTCCCTTTAGAAGCCTTAGAATCATCGATGATCCCTGCAGAAGCCCATATGTCTTATGTATCCAGAGCGAAGATGACTCTTCACAATTCTAGTCGAATCTGGCCATCGGCAGAAGAATTCCTGTAAGGTTTAGGGTTTAGGATTTAGGGTTTAGGGATTAGGATTTAGGGTTTAGGGATTCGGGTCTAGAGGTGGTGGCGAAGGATGCGCTAGCTGACAGCACGTTCCCAAGAACCTGGAGGTCTTGGATCCACTGCTAGGGGCCATGTCATAAAGACAATCTCATCTTAGCGGCAGAAGCTCTAAGGGTCCAAGTAACAAACCATCATATGCTTCCCAAACCTTTGCGACGACAATGGCAGCAGCTGCGGCTACAGACCAAATCCCAGTCACCCAACATGAGTATTGCCGGCATACGAAGCGCCAGTAAAATGCGGGCGTAGATTTCCAAACCCATCATTACACTCACATCGCGCATGGGCACCGAGGGTGTTCCACGTTCCTTGTCATGACCCTCCACTGCCTAATATTGGGCTTATATAGGGATAATGGAAAAGAGAATGGAAGCTACTATAATGGGGGTTATTTAGGGTTTGGGGTCAATAGGGCTTCGGATGTGTCATGTAGGGGTCAAAGTGACCAGATTAGGGTTGATAGTTACATAGCGATATTCTGCCCTCAACCCTAAACCCTACTGATCTTCGCAATTATTCAGCTTCTACTCCTTCAGGGTCCAAGTATTTAATAATCAGACACTTCACCCAAACCTATAATTACTATGTCTATTACCCAAAATCCAAGTACCTAATTATTGGGTACTTGGACCCTCTGGGACAGTAGGACTTCCAGGCTTAGGCTTTCAAAACGGTACTTTTGCGTACTTTTGGGTCAACTTAGGCTGGGCAGCAACATGGCGCAAAGTAGGTACGATTTATAGAGTTTAGGGCCCAGTGTAGGTATTGGTACATGTCTCCAACATAGGGGTCTATGAGGATTATATAGGTGCATATAAGGCTTTAACTAGCCCAATACACGTAGTGTTTGTAGTCCTCAGGCCTTAGGCCCCAGATTAGTGTGTATGTACTTAGATGCCCAGGGTTAGCCACTTTTCAAAAAAAGAAGCCACGCGAGGTTCAGAATCATCATGTTGGGGTTCAGGGTTTAGAGTTTGGGCGTAGACCCAGCAACCATCGTCGAATTAGGCCAAAGTACCCCCTTTTAGTGACACATGACCCCTATTTAAGTAAGGGCCCTGGTAGGGTTTGTATGATGGTTGTTGTCGAGAGCATAGGGAATGTCTACATTACATGTGGTCTCCTGTCAGCGAGACCACCAATATACTTTCTACTTCACATGCCCAAATGGTCCATGTAGCTATATAGTCCATACTTAGGCCCAAAAGTATTAATATAGCAGTCCCTTCGGGCCACAGGTCTATACCCCAAACCCTGCTATGCTACGTACCTACCTGGAACCTTTGGGAAAGACAGAGGCTCGTCCCTGAGCGCACGGCGCCAAGGTCTGCTGATCTTATCCTTTACGTCTGGAAGCGCGTAGCAGAGAGGCTTCGAGTTTGGGGTTCAGGGTTTAGGATTTAGGGTTTAGGGTTCAGAGTTTAGGGTCTAGGGTTCAGGGTTTAGCGCTTAAGCTTCAGGGAAGTTGGCTCTCAAGCAAACACTCGCAGAAGCCCCTACAAAGCGACCCCACGGTTGTCGCGATTCATGGCATCTCTTTCCTAGAAGAGAGCTAGACAACGGGTCCGATCTCCTGCCAGCCCCCCCCAAAAGCTGCACACCTGTCAAATACCAAAGCCACAGCCAGATTTGCCACAATACAACCCCACCGCCCTCAACCCTGAAGCCCTGAATCTTTCCTTTCCTTTGGTGCGCTGAGAATGAAGGAAGGGAAAAGAACATGGACACTGAAATAATGGGTCATATAGGGACAGCTATAAGGATCTATTCCTGCATTCCTAGCTAACCAAAGGTAAGTTTCTTGCTGTTTCATACCTACTGCAAATACCTGACCTATAAAATACAATGACTGTTACCACATCCTCACGGGTACTGTACTACCCCGCTGTATATCACCCCCCTATGTGTTCCCCCCTCAATTCGGCTTAGCTCAGGAGAATTGAGGCTTATTAAGCTTAATTGAGGGGAATTCAAAGGGGGGTGGTAGAGGTGGCTTGGTCAGGAGAACCTCCAAGTGGGAGCTAAATGACTACAACATTTAACATGTTGGGGTCGATTTGGGTACCCCTTCTTTCTAGAAGCCCCAAAGTACTTGTACCCAAGCCTAAGCTATTCAAACCCTATATCCTAAAAGCTCAATTACTTAGACGCTAAATTTTTAGCCCTTCCCCTTGAAGCGCGACGCCCGAATTCTTTGCGATCACCCGGCATGCCAAGGTTTTGCTCGCTCGAGGATGTCATCGAGGCGCTGGTGACAGGGTTAGATCAAACGGTTTTGAGATTTAGGGTTTTTAGGGTTTCGAGGGTTGAGGGTTTAGGGTGGTTTAGGGTTTTTAGGGTTCAGGGTGGTTTTCAGGGTTTTAAGGCCTCAGGGCTTTGCGGTCTTGAGGGTTTTTAGGCTAAACAAAGGCAGTACCCTCAGGAAATGCCCAGACTCCCTAAAGGATCCACAAAATGGACCCCCACCCCCTTATAATCCCCTCAGTTTTCCCAATGTAATAATGGGTTCATGTTGGGGGGGTTCCATTTTTCTGGATCCTTAGGGGGTCTGGGTGGGCATCCTGCCAGTTCCTTTCACCCTAGAACTCCCGGATGCCAGATGTCCATTCTGCAAATTGATTGCGGTTCAGGGTTTAGGGTGCAGGGTTCAGAGTTTAGGGTTCATTTAGGGCATTGTTTTTATGTATCACCCCAAGGATACACATGAAAGACTCCCATGTTAATGGTTTCTGGTACCTAAATCTCTCCCGTTTGGGTCCTTGGACCTGCAGGGCTAAACCCTAGACTCTAAACCCTAAACCTCCCATCCTCTGATCCAAAAGCGGGCCATGGAGGAGATGCTGAAAGAGGAGATCTTCGATGAGGAGGAACTCCTTCAGGGTTTATAGTCCCCCCTCATATTCTATCTACTTAAGGAGGACTATAGGGTGTGGGGTGAGTACAGGGTTTAGGGCTGGCGATGAGCATGTCATCGGTTCCCCAATGCACACCCCCAACCGTTCCCGTCTAGTGAAGGCTATGCAGGTTTAGACAGGACTAGTTCATTAGTTACGGGAAGCTAGGGCAATAAGTAGGGAATCCAGACATGTAGGAGCTGCTGTAGATTTAGGCACGCGTTGCGATTTTAGGTTTGAGGGCTTGAGGTTCAAGTTTGCCTGCAGGAGCGTAACGGGCCTCCACCAGTATCCCTTTTGTAGCAAGATCATACAATATGGGAGTGTCCTAGAATAGGGAGACCCCAATAAAAACCTCAACATGTTAGAGTCTCTTTTTTTATAGGGACCCCAAAGAGGTATCCATTTTGGGAAACTCCCATATCTA
>CAJNIZ010045794.1:0-15593 GCA_905231905.1 Symbiodinium pilosum
TTTAGATCCGATCAGGGGTCTGGGTTTGGAGAAAAGCCGAACATGGAAGGGAGACAGAATCAAAGACCTACAGACACTGGCAATGACCATCACGGAGGCGAAGAAGAACCCCTTTAGGTATGTCGAAAGCAGAGAGATAAAACAGCTCAGGGCGGAGGCCATGAGACAGAGGCGCACGCCTGCAGCCAGGGCCCTGTGGAAAGAAGTATGGAAAAGGAAGAAGCGACACAAAGAACAATGGCACAGGGAACTCTTGCAAGAGGTTCTCCGGAATAATTGGCACGCCCTCCAGGCGGTCAAGAGGAACAGAAAACCCACGATGTGGTCGGGAAGCCTGACGGCGGAAGAAGGCTGGCAGAAACGCATGAAGACCCACTTCGAGAGCATTTTCAGCAAGCAAGAAGGGGGAGAAGTACGGAGACAGGTCGATTACCATGGGAATCAAGGCTGTGGATTGACATGCTGATGAACGAATGCATGCAGGTGTCTCTAGCCAATGAGACCCAAAGGGTGGAGCAATCCAACGGAGTACGTCAGGGCGCTCCAGACTCGCCTGTCCTATTCGCAGCGATGATCGGTCAGGTACTCAACGAGGTGCTTGGGATACCGCCAAGCGCAGCCCCCTGCTTTCTGAGCCGCGGCAAGACCAAGCACCTGACAGAGGGCCCCCAGCGCCATCCAACGGAGGGGGCTTTCAGGACGACGTCTACCTATGGACTGAACCATGGTTCGGAGCCTCCGGGCGAGAAACCTACAGGTCAACGCTCTCAAAACCAAATATGTGCACAACCAAGCAGGCAAACAAGTCATCCAAGTAGGAGATGCCATGGTAGAAGGGGAACGGGATGGAACAGTCACAGTCCTAGGGGCACTTATTGCCATGACAGGTGAGGTGACACAACTTCTTGCAGAGGTCTTCAGAAGAGCCAGGCGGGCGTTTGCCATGTACAAAAAGCTCCTAGTCGGGGCGGGTAGCGTCGACCACAAGATGCTCGCGTATACTAGATACGTAGCCACCTCAGCTTTGTGGGCCATTGGGGCGGCCCACCCGCACGACTCCTTGCTAAGGGGCATCAACAGCATACAGCTAATCCAGCTACGCCAGGTCCTCCACATCGAAAGGAGGACGCTTGAGAAGTGGGTTCAATGGTTCCTTGAGGCAAGCAAGAGTGCGCCTGGCAGCAAGACCCAGTCATTGCTGGTCCACTATAGCCCTCACACAGATCTGGAGATTATGGGGACACACTGCCAGGCAAAACAGGGATACGGGACTTATGTTGGGGTGGCGCAATCAGGAATGGTGGCGCGCAGGACAAAGCAAGCCACACGGCCTCAGGCATCCCAGTCGCTTCAATGCGATGCTTGAGACGGAGAAGCTGGAGAAAATCATCGCACCCTGGCAAACAGCAGCACAGGACAGGGCGAAATGGAAAGAGCTGGAGAAGGTTTTTGTGAAGCGATTCGACCCCCCCTGGAGCAGCGGAAAGCAGTCGTCCCTGGCCAACTTGGCCCCCAACTAGCATACAACATCCATAAACACCAGCACATGCAACACAAACGCTGGAGGAGAGCAAGAGAGTGCATGCATGAGTGAACATGTCGCTTGACGGGCTGTGAGAATGCGTGCTCACCTTTTGTGAACCCCGGCCTGCACCAAGCATTCACCACCGCAACCTCGACAACTGATGATACCCTGCCCCTATTGACCCAACTCACCGATTCACACCCCGCCGGAGGAGAGAACCGCCCGCTCCTGCCCGACCGACCACCGCCGCCTGCCAGATGACCACGACCATGAGCGGGAGTTACATGACAACAGCTCCAACAATGGCAGTCAGCAGAGTCACCCCAGCAAACGACAACAAGACACGCCACACGGCGCTGAGTGCCGATGACCAAGCACCAGCAGTGATGACAGACCGTAGCGCGTGCGCACCATATTGGGAAACACCAGTAGGACCTCAAGAGTGGGCTTGAATGCATGTCAGTGACCTACCGCCTTCCATTGTGCCAAAGCCGCAGTCCATCATCATGGTTACGGCGATGGTCGCAATGCTGTGCTGCCTCTGGGGCGGCGCCTTGATCTTCCTGCCTGAAAGCTCTGCAGCGGCTGTGACAATCGAGGCTGGGGAGAATGACACCGCCACGTTCATGCGCAACGCTCCGTGGAGGAGATCGAGAAGGGGCCATGCGTCGACACGACCACCACGAGAAGAGTCCTGCGTGACCCGCGAACAGGGAGCCCAGCTGAGACGGCAATGGACGCGGCTGAGCCAGTGCTGGAGGCCAACAACCAGGCGGAAGAAGGGAGGAGCCGCAGCCCAACGGCAAGGACGAGAAGGAACCAAGCTGATTGGCCGAAGACCTCGGAACCAGGAAGCACCTCCTCTGGGTTCGCCTGCAGCAACTTGGACCAGCCTGTGGCTGCACAGGCTTCTGCAGCCCCACAGCAGAGGACAATGAGGACCGGCCGAGAGACCAGAGGAACAGAAGGCCCAGCCAACCGAAGACAGCAGTAAGAAGCAAAATGGCAGCCGAGACCAGAGGCCCTACAAAAGGCGAGCGAGGATGGTGTCAAGGAAGCCTGCGCTCGCACAAAAAGAAATCGCAGAGTTGCAGAAGGGGGCGCCGACAAAGCAGAGAACCAGCCCACACGCAAGACAGAGCCATGCAGACGCTGGGGAGACGCCGCTGCTGTGCGAAGGGCATGGTGCGTCGCGGCCGTCCGACACTGGACATACAAGAGGAACCTCGCCCCGCCCGGAGATGCAACCTCAGCAAGCCGGACAAGGGCCAAGTGCCAGCACGCAAACGGGGGGGAGAAGGCGCATACAAGTGGAGTATGCCGACATCCGCACACTTCTCCCTGAAGAGACCGTCGTGAGGCAGTGGATGGCCAGAACGGATCCGCGCCACCGGCAGGGGGGCCAAGCACAAGCAGAAGAGAGCCGGCCGCAAATAGACACACAAGACATAGAGCAACACATTGCGGAGGATCAGCGAACCAGGGAGAGGGAGACTTGCTCGTGGGGGCCACCGAGTGGACACTGGAGAATAGCCACAGTGGAAGAATACGAGGACCTGGCCAGGCATGAGCGTCAGCAAGAAGAAGAACAGCTCATGGTGGACCAGGCGCAACAAGACCAAGTACAAGAGGAAGCGGAAGAAGCCTATCAACAATATCAACAACAGCTCTGGCTACAACTCCAGGGAGAAGCGATGGCGGCCACGACGGGGGTGGAGGCTCCCGCGCCCACTCTGGCGCAGGAAGACGACGACGAGGTGCTTCACCAGTGAGACGTGTGAAGGGGTAAGCATGGTGAGCAAAATTATGATCAAACCTCTACCTAAGTAATGGTGCATGTGGAGCGTGCGCCGAGGCCAACCCGGGCGGAGTTGCAGTCCAGCTGTAAATAAGGGCTCCTGGTTTGTTAATTTACTACGGTCCCCCTATTCGCTGCCAACTGGGCTGGGACTGCAGAACTGTAAGCGCTTTGGGGCCAGGAGCGCACTTAAGGCCCAACAGAGAGGCCAGTGGCCGAGCAATGACCCACGAGAACCCAGTCTTGCCTTGGGGTAGTGTGCCTAGTGTGTTGCCTAGGCCGTAGATTGTTGGTTGCTACATCTCAAGGTGGAGTCGTTGCAGCCGCAGCCGTCTCTTTTCCCTCCCAATTAACAGGGGTGACACTGGGGATAATCAAACTGGGGTATCCTTGTGCAGTTTAGCTTCCCACTACTAACCAGCCAATCAACCTAGAAAAAGCCACCGGGCAAAAGAAATCTTTAAGAGCCTCGTAAGAAGAAATATCCGTACTCCCCTTCGGGGCAGGGGCTAGCTTGTTGGTTTGCAGCATCGTCCTTGCAGTGGCCACACCCAACATGCGTGCGGTTTCACCCCAAACACGGGTCATGAGGGCAGTGACGGGAGCTCTACTTTGTTGTGCTAAGGCCTAGTGTAGCGTAGTTCCTCTAGGTTTGCCAGTTGCCTGTGGTCACTGCCGACTGAGTACCCAAGCGCCGTGCTCCCATACAACCAAGGTGCAGAGCAAGTAGCGCAGCACAGACACGTGGCAGGGGATTATCTACTGACCTTGCCTGCTTGGAGCTTTGCTCCCGCCCTGCCCTTTGGGGTAGGGTCATGCAGTGAGAGGTGGCGTAGGAGAGAGAGCGAGAGCCAAAGGAGAGGCCGCAACGGGGAGAAGCAAAGAGCGCCTGTGCAACTCGCCAGATCCAGATTGAGCGGGCCTTGTCTGGTGGCCTCAAGAACTCCATGGTAACGGTCACTTTCAGCCCGAAGACTGGCGAAGTGCACGGAGCAGTGGCGTGGCGCCAAAAGCCGGAGCACCCTAAGATGTTTGTCGATGTCGCTTTGGGAGCTCCGCGCAAGTCCAAAAAGGACAAGTGTCAGGTCAGGGAGGCTACGCTCAGGACATCGTTTGCGGCCTTGAGGCCCGCAAGACATTGAAGCACCGGTCCTTGGGGTGGTAGTCCACCAGAACTTAGATGAAACATTGAGGGTTTTTCCTAGCAGTTGGCAGTTAATCTTGCTGGGGCAGCACACCCTTGTGGGACAAGACCCAAGTCTTTCGCTCGGAGCCATGCTGGTGACGCTGTGACTGAAGCATGCGGGTTCTTCCTGGCAGGCGCGGCTCCGGCGGTTCGACAACGGTGGCAAATTGTCGCTTAATCACACTCCAACCTCGAAACCGATTAGGGGAGCCCGTGGGTTCACGGAGGAGAGCGCGCCCGTGGAAAAATGCGTGGAGGCCGGACTCCTGCACTGAACTTACTGTGTGTATCCTTCACAATACGAAGTTGAACCTGTTAGCCATTTGGCCGCAGCCCGTAAAATTAAGTAGTTCAGCTCTCCAAGTCTTTCCCTTGTCACCTGCCGCCCTTGCTTGTTCCTACAATCTGCAATGCTTTATCCTGACAACGAGCGCCGAATGCAGGAAATGAAGCCGCCGACACCAGATCCCGAGGAGTTCTTTGCATGGGTTGCCGAGGGGGGGACGGAGCAGGGTTGGACTTGTATTTGAGGGTATGTGTGTGTGTGTGGGCTTGTGCTAGTGTTAAGTCTATCGGACAAGCTAGTACTGGTGGCGGTTGCGTATCCTAAAAACGCAAAAAAAAAAACCCATTCGGAAAACGCAGCCAGTCGCGCCGGCCTCAAAACGGACGCAAAAAAACCCCGGAAAAAAGGTAAAAAAAAACCCATCCTGAAAGAATCAAAACCCAAAAAAAACCCCAAAAAGAACCCAAAGAAAACCCAAAAAAAAACCAACCTTTGTTTCGCGTTTTTGAAATGCGTTTTTCTGGGTTTTTAGGAATCTGGATTTTACCAAGACAAGCTAGAGTACGACAGACTTAATGCTAGTGTTTAGTTTAGATGTGCGACACACAGACTCCAGTTCGTTGGCTGGTTGTTCTTAGCAGCTGGCATATATTATGTAGCCCTGCTGGGTGCGGATTCCGCTAATAATAGTCACTATAGTATTGATGATAGTAGGAATGCGCATGGTTCTCCCTACCCAGGAGATCAAAGACCTGCGTGTCCTCGAAGGAAGTGTGAACCCCAGAAGATGCATCGAGCTTTCCCCATGATGGTTGTTTTCAGACATGACACCTTTGTTACTAGTAACGAATTTTGTCCGCTCATATCAAGTGCAGGAGAGCAGATCGCTGGTCACATCATTGCGTCAATTTGTGAAGCTCTCAGTCTCACAAGGTGCACTTGGTTTTTTTTCTATGCCTTCCATGCCTCTGAGGGACGAGAATGCTGGCGGGAAGGCTATGAGGAAGGCTATGAGCGCTGCTTGAAGGATTTGAAGGCCAGGCTTCAAAGCTCCAGTGTAGGATGTTGTTCCAGGACCCTCCTTGTACCCTTAAATAGGAGTGTATGGTCCCTTAAAGTGGGCATTTAGGGTATATATAGCGGGTAGATGGAGGGTCTAGTTAGTTAAGTCTCCAATCTTAGGCGCTTGGTTGGTGGACAGGACTGCTGCTGAAGAAATTAGATGAAGCAAATGCTAGGCGCGACGCGCGCTTATTCAAGAAGACGATTGGCCGGCTAGGCATTTAGGCATTTGGTCGTAGACATCTTTGCAAAACATGTTGGGTCGACAAATTTCAAATGTTGTTACGCCCAAACTGCAGAAGCGAGCCAGGGAAGCACTGCTGGAGAAGCAATTGGAAGAGCTCCAGCAACATGTCCATGAAGTGAAGCTGTCAGATTCTCAGCATTTCTTTGCATGGACTGGTTTTCCAGTCTGTTGTGATGTGCAGATAGAGGAATTGCCGGGACTTTCAAAGGCTGCCATCGCAAGCCGTGGACCAGAAGAGAAATTCATTATTCCACGTCCAATCAATTGAGCTTTATCAGCAATCGAAAGCCTCCTCGCGCAACTTTCAAAACGACATTAAGTCGCTGTGCCTAGTGGCTGGTGGCGGTGCAGCTCCTGCAGTTTTAGTCTGATGGAATGTTTATCCGAGCACGAAACATGCGCTGAACGACCCTCCGCGCTGCTCTGGCATGCTTTATGAACATAGCAGTGAACATGCTCCCTTGAATACGAAGGAGTTAGAGACTTCCTGGTGCCTTCTTACAAAACCCATGCTGCTGCTCCTGCCCACGCCTTGGCAGTTGGCGCTTTGCCCTGCTGGGGGCATTGAGCCATCGAAACTCATGGGAAGTCGGGTTGCAAGGCTTCCCCAATTGCAGATGCTTTTTGCGGGATTGCGGGAGACACCTCCGGCAAATTTGACCGGTTGTTCTCGGCTCAGCCCTGCTAGTGTGGCAAAACGAAGAAATGTTATGATGTGGGGTTTGATTGGCATGTCTTGGCCAACTTCAAGGTGAAAGCTCCTAAATTAATAGGCTCGTAGGTGATTCTTCGAATCTTCTCATTTTCGCGAGAGCAGTGTGCGTGTCCGCGTTCGGTTTGAGGGCCATGTCGTTCGTTGAAACGTTTTCTGTAGAGAATGCCTAGATGCGTTGATGCTTGGCGCGCTTGCGCTACTGAGCGGAACTTGTCAAGCAAGCATAAACGCGCGTGTTTGCATCCCACGTCCGTCAAGGAGCGGAGCGTGGTCTGCAAGCGGTTTCCGAACATCTTCAACCCTCGCAGCCCTGTGCCAAGGATCCAGGGCTGACAGGAAAACAAGTGCACCATCTTTGCACTTTGCAAAGGCGGCAAACCAATCAATACCATGGACTGGTATTTCAGCCCGCAGCAATCCAAGCGTCACACCATACAGATGAAAGGCAATTCGCATGACTCACGGCCCAAGGCCCGTGCTAGCTTTCCGATCATCAACCCGGGCATGGGGCAGGCCTCTTCAGCCACATTGCAGGCCACTCATTTCTGTTTACAGTTGCCTCTATCGAAGGCCATCGCTCTGCCCAACCTCTTGCAGGCGAGCAGATACCTGCAATGAAACATGAGCAAGGGAGTTGATGCCTGCCTCCATTCCAGGTTGGACGTGAAGCGCAGCATGAAGCGCAGCAGGTGTACAGAGTGACGGCTTGTTGAGGTTCTTGATCATCTAGGGTTAGTGGGCATCTTGGATTCCATATAGCCTCCAGCGCCTGCAGGCGAGGAGCGTTCGAAGAGTTTAGGTTCAAAGTTCTGGGGTTGGGTTTCGCCTGAGTAAACAAAGACCTTTCAGGACGTAGGGCTACAGTATTCTTAAGTGCCCTGCTGCGCACAAAGTCCAATGAAATGACATTGCTTGACGGCCCTCCCAGAGAAAGTCTAATGCTCTTGGTCCGTTGCTTCGCCTGCAATGTAAGCAAAGGCTGCAATAAGGGCCATGCATAATTTTGCTTGCGCTCACAGCATCCAGGCGCTTGTGTTGTTGATGCACAAATTAGTTCAACAACACTGACAGCCTTGTAATCTTTTCTATCCCCTGGAGGACCCACGCCATTCTTCACAGCATGATTTTGATTTCTTCCGTTGATTTTCATGACTGCTGTTGCCTCTGCATCCTTGAGGAAATTGTGATTGAGGATCTTGCCTCCAACTCACCTGAATTTGTCGTGTTTTCTTGGTTGAAAAGGGAAAATAACGTGGCATTCCTGTTGTCTCAGCTTGGTTTGGGCCCAAATCCCGAACACTAGCTGATTGGCCAAGCATCTTTTTTGAGACAACATTGCGTGAGGAACGATGTTGGTAGAAACAGCCCCAAGAGCGACATTTGTGGCAGTCCTTCTTCAGTGTGGGATTTCATGCAGTCCTCTACTACGCATGAGCTTCAAGAAATGTGCGAAACACCTTGGCTGGTGATTTTGCGCATGCCCACCCCAACATCTACTCTACAAACCCAACACACATGCATGTCCAGAAGCCTCGTTACGAAACTGGGCCAAAAGCGGCGCGAAAATCCTCGCCTAACATGCGCAAAAATTATTGCGCCCACTGGAAAATTTAGCTTATCTTTGCTAATCAGCACGGGCCAACGACCAGGGCAAACCGTAAATCAGAATGCCAATTAGCAACGGGCGGGAAAGCCATACAGAGTCTTGCCTGCGATTGTGAGATTTCCTCCAGCAGCACATGGTTCCGGGATCAACGAGCAAGATTGTGAAAGGACATGACAGGTACATGCTGTTATCTGGATTTTGCTGACACGAATGATTGACGAGCAGAACCATGCTTGATACTGTTACCTGAAGCACACAACCAGCATCAACAGCTAGTAACCACTTTGCTTTGCAGAACTCCTGGCTTCAGCATGCCAGGCAAAGACTGACAGGCATGCTGCTTGTTTGCCAAGATGGACGGCCTCAGCATGATTCAAGAGATGTAACAGACCAAGCGCAAGACAACTGCCGGTCGCATCTCCTTTCTATGCCGTTAGCCGCTACGCCAGCATCAGCAAGCATGCTGCCCGCTTGGCATGGTTTGGGCCTGCTTGGAGCCAGTGGCCACGGCTTAGGCGCCGCTGATGCCGACGTATTCTCATGTCATTCTCGCGCTCCTTTCTGACGCTGTGAGCTCTTGGGCTTTGGGCAGGCGGAAGATGGCCTGGCTCTCGGCGCTTGGAGATGCATTGCATTGCGTTACACTGCTGGGCAGCACGGGGCGGGAGTGCCAGGTGAAGGCTGAGGGACAGCCGAAAGTGCTTCGCGGCAAAAAACAAAAGACCGGGCCCCCTGCAAGCAGCTTTTCTCCGTGAACCTCACCCGAAACGCCTGAGGGACTGGCAGTTCCAATATGGCCTTTGGCTCGGCGGCACAGCCGCAATCTTGGAGTTGAAGTCAGCTTCTCGATCTGGATCTCTTGACAAAATGCGCATGTCGGTCTCTGAGGCTTGCAGCGTGCTGCTGGGATGTGCCTCGGGCCTGGCTGTCACACGCATAGGACAAGCAGCGCAGAGACCCAGCAAGGCCGCAGTGCTGCTCAGTCCAGAGCAGAGCCATCCACCTGGCCTTTCACGTTTTCGGCCGCTGCACCTTGCGGACCTTGCTCCATGGCTCTGCCATGCTCTGCCTTTCGAGGCCTGCTGGAGACATTGGCCAGGTGCCCAGGAGGCACATCCCAGCACATTCCGGCACATCGGGCGAATCAGGCGCTCAGACCTCTTGGCAAGTTGAGGCGGTCGGGCTGAGGTCAATGACAGGAGCCTCATTGATCACGTGAACCTAAACGTGAGGAGCCCAGGCATGTCTCAGAGCTGGGCTTCCTCCGCGGAGGGAAAAACATTCACTGTCTGGAGGCTCGAACCTGGCGAGCTGGCAGCGCCGGCTTCTTCCAGGAGACTTTCCGCATCCAAAGACGTTGCTACAGATTCTGGTGCGCAGGGCTGGAGGATCGAGGATGTCCAGCGCCTGGGCGGGATCAGCATCTCTAACCGCGTGAGCCTGGCGCTTCGTTCAGAGCATGGCAGAGCATACAAGGGCCTTCAATCTAGAAGCCCAGCTTTCGATCCATACCTCAGCTTGTGAACATGCTTCTCAGGCGGGATCCCGGAGTGCGTGCTGCCAGAGGTGGACGTCCCGAAGAGCTTCGATGCTCGTGAGAAGTGGGGCACAAGTATAAGGATGCGGTTTCAACGGACTTCCCAGTGTGCAGGTGGCGGTCTTGCTTTCCGGCCCTCTATGAGATGGGCAATTGCCTTGGCCCCAGCGCAGCGGCTCTGCCCCCTTCAGTCATGTGACGAACCTCGTTCACAAGCATGGCAGCTCCCGGCAATCAGTATAAGCGTAGAGGAGCTTCTGCTGGGCACTTGGAGCAAATTGGTTGTGACATGCCTGCCATTCCTAACTTACTGGTTGCTAGTGGTCAGCAGGGAACGGAGGAGTGGATCGCTACAGTAGTGTTTTCTCTTTGTCTCTGTATATTCACACACCCCCTCCAGCCGACCCCTGGGGCGGGGGCAAATTGGATAATTGGCAGAGGCTGCAGAAGCCAGGCAGCCAGTTGCGGTAGCTGCTCCTGTAGCCCTTGTCCATTCCGGTATACGCGGTGTCTGCCATGATAGCATGTCAGAGCATCGCTTCCGGGCAGGGCCCGAACTGGAAGATAAAAAGAAGATAGAAGAAAGCAGAATTCACGGAGTGTTTTTGAGTGGAGGCTCGGCGAGCTGGGCCATCGCTGCGGCAAGTGCTGTGAGCAAGAGGCGCCCGAGCAACTTTGAGCACCGGGGCCACCCTGGCCATGTCAGGTTCTGCGTTGCGAGTCCAGGAGACTTCACCGCGCCCGTGGCCTCAAAGCTGTGGAGCCATGGAAATCGTGGCTGGCAAGTGACAAGGTTGAGGCTGTCCCCACAGCAGCTTCTGTCGCCAGCGGCTCTGGGGCTTATGCTTTCGCAAGGGTTTTCTTCTGCAGCCTCAGGTGTGGGCAATTTGGAGGTTGTGGAGGTGCAGCTCTTGATAACGTCAGGTGCCTAGCACACGGGAATGCGTCTGGCCTTGCCATGTCTTGGGCACAAGGTCTGGGGCTACATCAAAAATGAAGGCCTCGTATCCGAGCAATGCTGCCCATATCAGGCCAACATCCACGATGTTCCATACCTCATTTGCCAGGACGCTAGTGACTAGTAACTACTAGTGCTTCTGGGCGCCAGGCTGCCGGCGGGGTTGCATGTTCCCCCTGCGATGAGGCTGCGGGCCGGCGGACGAGTTGAGCGCTTTTTTCAACTCTAATGCCATGGGTCTCAGCAAGCTTTCGGCAAGGAGCCAAAGCGCATCGCGTCTGTCTGCAGGGTGGGTAGCCTTCGCCATGAGGCGAAGCGACTCTGTGGGTGTGTTTAGTCATATTACTTCGGAACTGTTTCGATTAGATCTTTCTCAATGGGCCCGTGGTCGCGCCTGTCACGCTCCTGAACGACTTCCTTGTGTATAGGCCATGTGCTGGGTGCTGTCGTGACAGCTATGTGACATGAGTCAACGCACTTGCTCGGTTCTGCCTGCAAACGTTCAAGCTCAAAAGCATAGGTAGTGTTGTGTTCGGACCAGCAGGTAGTCGATGCGATCATATTACCGAAAGTACTTTATACGTGAGCAATCGATGAAAGCATCCACTAGAGAACATGGGAGACATCGATGTCATCACTGCTACCATGCCACAAAAAAACCGAGAGAAGCATGTGCCCATCTAGGGAGAGTACGTGAGAAACCAGAAGTTTGTGCCACCATGTATGGGAGAGCGCGCAAGGAACCTATGCCCCATCATCCGAAGAAAGTACAGGTGGATTCGTTGCCTTCTAAACGATAGCTAATATGAGAAATCTGCGGTAATGCGAAAATCGAGTATGTGGCACTACGTCTGAGGGAGATCTTTGCTGTCGTGTGAAGGACATTGTGTGGGAGCCCCCGCGCCATCATTTGAAGAGATTACGTCAAAGATCCATGGCAGTGGTTAAACGAGAACAGGAGAGGTATCTATGCCATCATTTACTTCAGGTTGAGACTTATTCGCGAACCTCCTGCCATCATCTAATTGCAGAGAGTATGCGGGAAACTTGATACATGAAACCTATGCCACCATCCAAAGGAGAGAACCTGCGAGTTGATCCTGTCAAGTATAATCTGAAGAGAGTATATGTGATGCGGGAAGGGTATGCCGAGAAGTAAGAATTCAAAAAAGTGAGTGCGTTAACAAGCTCGCCATGTCCTTTATATCTAACATGAGCATCGATTCAAGAAGCGCCCGTGGGAAAGCTCTTTCGCCATCTCCAAGAGAGTGCGCTAGGAGTCTATGCCACATCTAGACGGAGAATGCGGTATCAATACATGTGAAGTATATGACCATGGAGGGTACTCGTCAACCTAGTCCCTTTATCCAAGGAATGCGCGCGACCAGGGTTTTGGCGGCGCTTTTGCGACAGAGAGTTTGTGATAGAATCTGATAGAGAGACCGCGACAGACCCCGCGACAAACTCCCCTACACCCTGAGGCCCGCGACAAAGGGGTTTGAAACAAAAATCTGCGACAGAGGTCTGTGACACCCAGGGAAGTGGGGGCCACGACAATGGGCGCTGTCGGCCAACAGCCAAAGTATGGTGATTTGAAGGAGAGCGACTGAGAATTTCTCCATCACCCAGCAGAGCAGAAAGAGCATGAGAAATCCATGAAATAGAAAACGCAATCTTTGCCACAATTTGTACCAGCAGCTCACAGAGAGTGTGTGTGTAAAGTTCTTGGCATCGCCTGCAACATCGTCCAGCAAAGATTAAGTACGTGAGCACATTATCACCTCAACCAAAGCACGTGGGGAATCTATGCCATCATCTAGAGAGATTGCGCGAGAAGTCCGTGCCACCATATGCTACAACACGTCCATGATGAGTTTCTACCACCATCTAAAAAGAATTCATGCGACATCCAGTACCATCGTCGACCGGAGAGTACAGCACAAGCCTATGCCATCACTTTAAGGAACACAGCCAGCAAATCAGGAGAACAAAGGCGAAAGCATTTTATCCCATTCCTGGCCTTGGCGCTTTCGCCGCACCAGATCCAAGGTGCCTCCTCTGCGGGTGTGGTGCAAGAGGAAAGTATTCCCCTTAATAACCCTTATAGGTGTCCCCTATATCATTATCGCATATGGTATGTCTTTGAAGGTGTGACTCCCCGGTGGTATTATTAGCGTGTCCGAAGGATCTGTGCCAGCCCTGGTTGCTGTGCCAAGGTCGATCCATGCCAACAGTGCTTACGCACAGTCAGGACCTGGTTTTCTTGCGATGGGCACAGAGGGGTAAGGAGCTCTGCAAACTCCTACAATGCAAGGGCGACTTCCATCCGTTGTCAGCGTATTTGCTTGTATGAAGTGCCCTTCACCGCTGTCTTTATTCATGATCTCATGGGCACCGAGCTTAGGAGGTGGTGCAAGGGGCGTTAAACCAGCTGGCTGCATGGAAACGGGTCTGGACCCTGCGCACTTCACCGCAGCCCGCCTGACTTGGCTCAGTGGCAAACCCGCGGAGAGCTCACACCCAGCTGAAGGCCTGCAAGCCTGCAAGAAAAGCAGCAGCCCAGTGTCCATCTAATTTTCCAAGCTTGACAGGTGGGGCACCCGAGGGGGGCAAAGCCATGGCACAGCCTGGGCCTTGTTCTCTCGTGGAGGCAGCCCAAAGAGTCCAGTTGCTGCTCAAAAGGCCGAAGGCGAGCAGTGCGGCTCGTCGGCTGGTGATGGTCACCGGGATACATGTTTTTTCAAAAGCAGGTTTCTGTGAAAAGGTTTTTCTGATGCCTTGCCAGGTGCCAGCCATCCTCCTTGGGCTCGTGGCCATGTGGGGTGCCTGGGAATCCTTGCAAATATTTGTGGCACCATGCCAAGCTCTGAGGCTGGGATCGCTGCTTCCCTCCAAGGACTTTATCCTCATGTGCCAGGACAACAGCGGAGTGCTCTCCCTCAGAGCCCTCAGCCTCAACGTAAGGCATCCTCAAGTTTCGCTTGCCTAGGCCTACAAGATGAAAATCATGGGAGTGGTGGGCAAAGGAAGCAAGCCGCATGTCCGAGCCATTGAGCCGGGCGATGTGGTCGGATGCCCAGCGGGGGTAAAGGTCACCATGAGGCTCCTGCGACTCCGGATCTGGGCTTTGGTGTCCTCTCCAAGGTAGTTGTGGTGGGCCGCACAGGTGGTCCCAAGAACAAGGCGCGACGGCTTTCTAATTCTATGCAGTGCAGGTGATGCTCGGAGTCTGCACCACGAGTCCAGGTACTTCGTGCGATTGTCACACGCATGCGCAGAGCATCTCGGCAGCACCTATCAGCCAGAAAAACGCTTTTGTAGTTCAAGGATTGACAGGTATAGGTGTAACCAGTGTAGATGCTGGGAATTTTCCTTTTTTTCAGAACACCCCGGAGCCGGTGGGCAACGGCTTCCGCCACGCCTTTGACACGAACTGCGGCGTGCTTGCTGGGGCGCTCAGAAAAAAAGAGAAGATCTACTTTTCTCCACAGAAGCAACCTCTTGGTCTGCCAGAGTGTGTGCCCTGCCTCAGGTGGACAAGGAGGGAAACCCTGTGGGCCCACCTCTTACTTGGCCTGTCATCCTTGCTGGGGAGCCTCTTGCTGTGAAGAGTGCGCAAACTGAGGCAGCAAAATCTTTGGAAAGATCGATCCAAGGCAGAAGTGTGTTCCGCTGAGTTGTGCTTTGCAAGTGGATTGCCAAATGCGGAGGTGCGCGATGCGTTGGCCCAAGCTCGCGCAGCTTTCCACTCGCTGAGCCAATGGTGCTGGTGCTAGGCATGCTGAATACTATGGTCCTACGCCCCAGGTCCAATAACGGAACGGTATCGCATGATCATCTGGCTTCTCCTACTTAAAGATTTCACGGCCCATCAAAGCTTCCTTCAGCAGCGTGCCTCTGCGCTTTCCCGCTCTGAAGCAACCTCGGCCCGTGCTGCGGCCCAAAATCAAGTGCGCATGCTGCTCTTTCTGGGATACCTGAGATGATCTTGTGTTGTAGATGGTCCTATCCAACCACTATGACAAGGAGACACCAAGCGGTGTGTGGGACAAGATACCTGAGGACTTGAAAGCCCGAAATTGCTGAGCTTCATGGAGCAGGTTTTCAAGTGAAGCTTTCCGTTTGGGTTTTTTAGTTTACAACTGGGAAGGAGCTCCTGGAGCCTCTTTCTACAGCGCTTCTCGGCGCAAAGGTGCCAGCATGGGGTCAATGAGGAGCAGCGAGGAGCAGCGAGGAGCAGCGCATAGCGCAATCGCCACCCCTTGTGTGAGGCCTGGTCCTGCTGGCAGGCAGCGGTGAAGGCAGGGCCCGCTGTGAACCGAGAGGATGGGTGACCAGATGGGTTGTGACAGGTTCCTGTGGACTTCTTGGCCCGGAGCTTTCTTGCTGACGCGTTTTCTGCATGTAGTGACGTGGCAGAACTTGTCCTTCCGACAAGTATGTAAATAAGATGATCTTAATGACATGATGGCAAGAAGAGTCGCATGCCGGAAGTAATAGTCATGTGAGCCACAGTCAATACTCGGTTGTAAGGAATTTTGTATGCGGTGGACATGTCGAGCAAAAACACTGCAAAGCGACGGGACCACCTGAAAAGCGACACCCCAAATTTTCAGCAAGTAGCGAAGCTGTCGCAAGCGCATGCTGCGGTGCTTCGTCATTAGGATGTCGTT
>CAJNIZ010045794.1:15693-43032 GCA_905231905.1 Symbiodinium pilosum
AAGCCCATGTAAAGCGACGGGACCACCTGAAAAGCGACACCCCCAACTTGGCGTCCATTAGCTTATATACCGAGTTTTGACCGTAGCTCATGTGGTAGCGTACAGTCTGTACAATTGTAGCACATCTGCACACGAGCTCGAAGCCAACAGAGGCTTTGCGTTGTGCTTGCCGCCGAACTGCGGAGGGAAGTGTGCTGGGCCCAGAAGTTAGCAAGCTGTAGTCTGCTTCGCCTCCCTCCGACCTTTGTGCACATGATCTCTGGATATTGCTGAGGCTCAAAAGCTTCAGGAGCTGGAGCTCGCCCCAAAGGTCGCACAAGCATGTCCCAGCATGTCCCTTGAGAGTCACAATGCTTGCAGTGCTAGTTGGCGTGCTGGCTTCAGACGGCTTTGGGCTCAAGTCTCCGGCGGCGCCACCCCTGCTTTAACCGCAGATCGCATCGGATTCAGATCGCCATGACGCGTCAGGAGTGCTTCGCAGAAAAAGCACCGGGCAAGAGTCGGAGCTGTGCACAAAAGATTGCAGGAGACAGCTCAGGGCCCGTCCAAGGTGGAGGATTCCTGCTTTACGTGACTTCTGAAATGCCGTATGCAATTTGCAGTTTCTGACATGTCTAACTTTAAGCACGGGTGGGGCATTCAGGGCAGCTGGGACCTGATAGGGTGCTCTGCTTCCGTGAGGCCGAGAGGCGTAGAGACAGGTAGCCAAGTCTGGTACCTGCTGAAATTGGCGAGTGCTGAAAAAAAAGGAACACTGAGTCACACATATCGGCACCCTACAGGAGCTCAAGAAACAGCTGGAGGTGCTCAGGGCTTGCCTGGCTTGCAGTGCGAAAGCTGAATTTTTGCCACGCTCGTGGAGCCGTGCGTTCTGGCAAGGCGGCACTGTTGGAGGAGGCCCAGCAGGTGGCTCATAAGGCGGCGCAGCAGGTGCCTTTGATATTTTTCTTGAGGCTTTGTGTTCTGCCTGTGTCAAGTTGGCAGGAGCTGAGCAAAACCCAGACCTCCTTCACGGAGGCCTTGAAATCATCGCATTCGAAGAACTCTGGAGATGCTCTGAAGCCGGAAGCCAAGGCCATCGCCAAGGCAGCGGTGGAGGCTGGAGAGCTGCGCCGCAAGGTGAAAGATCTCCAGGAGGAGAAAAGCACGATTCGCAAATTCATAGTGCTACGTGGTGCAGACCAGCAAAAGCCCTTCTACATGTGAGGAGCTGGAGAAGGTCCGAGGCGCAAGGGCTCAGAGCAACAGCAAGAACTACGTAACTGTACTTGAAACTGCTTTGCTGTAAAGTTACGACAAAGGCATTACGTGACATTGCAGCTCCTTCTGCCTTTGCCCCCACCATCTCCCCCCTCCGGAACGCCGGGTCGAGGCGAGGCACGGGCTGCCGAGCACCCGGAGCCCCTCGTCAACCTCAGAAGCAATTTTTTCACAAAAAGACAGACATGTGTACATAGAAGTAGTATAGACCGATGTAGCAATAGAGTAGCAGAGGATTCCATATATGTGTGATGATATATGCATAATTACGCTTCACCAGTTTGGAAGGGCATGTCTTGCAAGGAAGGAATTGTTAACACTAACGGAATATATTTTGCTTTGAAAAAATCGTCTGAGGACCATGGCAAAGCTTGCAGCAATGCAAAGCGCAACCTTGGCAAACCAAAAGCTCGAGGAGGCCAAGAGGGAGATCAAGGCCACAAAGGGGTTTTCAAGTGTGGTTCTGTGGTCATGTCTGTCTTCAGTCTTCAGTGTTTCGCAGTTTCTGTAGGTACTCCAGCAACGCCTGGCTGCCTCTGAAGGCAAGAATAAGGAGCTCCTCAACCAGGTCCAGGAGCATCTGACAGCTTGGAAGCGGGTTCTTGCGGGCCGGAATGCTTACATGATTGAAGGTCTCACAATTCTGGAAGAAACCAGCACAGAAGCTGTGCTAGAGCTGCGCCTGGATCCAAAGCGCAGTCAGCTTTCGCAGCAGTAACTACCGCGCATCCTCAAACGAAAAAGCTGCTAAACCTGAATGCAGCGCAATGCACCTAATGCTAACCCATCGGAGCCCATCGGAGCCTGGAACGACCTGCTTCAGAGCTTCAGGAGCTGAAGGCCAAGGAGGCCAAGGAGGCTTCGAAGGTACCTTGTGGGAGTGATGAAATGGTAGCTGTCTCAGTTGACTGCTTGAATGAGTTGTACATGTCAGGCCAAGATGGAGCCTGTGAACACCATCCCTGTGAAGTCGAACCCGTCCTGGGCCGACGTGCTGGAACAGGAGGTGCAGCGCGAGGCCGAGGCGGCGGCCGAGGCCGCTAAGGCTGCTGAGGCGGCCGAGGCCGCGAAGGCCGAGGCCAAGGCGGAAGCAAAGAAGGCCAAAGCCGCCCCAGTGGTCAACGTGGAAGCAAAGAAGGCCAACAGCGGACGACAGCATTTCAGGGGCACACTTCGGGCAGAAGCTGGTTAGGCACAGGCAGCGCCGGCAGCGCCGGCAGCTGAAGATCTGGAGGCCCAGAAGCTCCGCGAGGCTCAGCACAGCTAATTCCTGATCGCAGTCGAAGACGAAAAGTATCCTAGAGTCATAGAGGATCTACTGGCGGACATGTGCCTGGCTTTCAGACCTGGGAGATCCTGAGAGGCCCGAGTTGCGGCTCGCCAGCGCCAGATCGAGGAGCAGCGAAAGAAGGTGGGCGGTGCGCTGCAAAGTTGCGCTGGGACCTGATGTTTTTCAATCTGGCTGGTCGCCCCATCTTGGTCAGAATGCTGTCTCCCCCGCCAAGTAGTATGCATTCGGGATGCTCCTAAGCCTGGCCTAGATTGGCCAATGAAAGCTGCAAGGAGGACCAGAAGATTGCCGAGCTCAAGCGTCTGCGCAAGCAGCGTGAGGCCAAGTTTGAGTTCGAAAAGAGTGGATGTTGAGTTTGTCCTGGTCAGGAGGAGGAGCGAAGGGAAAAGGAGGAGGAAGAGGCTGCACGCGCTTGCCTCAGTGCAGTGCTGTAGGTGCTCCGTATAGCAAGTGTCCGCTTGGAGCATCTTGGAAAGCTGCAGGTGAGCAGCAACGACGAGAGGATGAGGAGCGCGAAGCACGCAAGATGCTCGACCAGGCCATCCAGAAGCAGGAGGAGGAGGCAGCAATTTCTGGAAAGAGGGTGAGCTGCTGACAACAAGCGCCTGAAGCTGCCCGGAGGAGAAGGCCCGGCGCAAGCTGGTCAGGCAAGAGGAGCGGAAGAAGCGTGAGGAAGAAGAGCAGAAGCGTCTGGAGCAGCAGAAGGCCGTGCTGTGACTTTGAAAGAAGGGCCTCATGCTGCCCCTGCGCTCGAAACGCCAGGTGGAGCTGTCTGCGCAGGACTTCGAGGCCTTGCTGCTCATGAAGGCTTGGGGAATCTGGATTCGGTATCCCGCTGCCCCTTGTCCCCTACGTCCGCAGGCAGAGGTCGAACCTGAGGAGGAGTGCAGCCCCGATGAGCTTGATGAGGAAAGCTTGTGAGGGGTTGTGAAGTCCTGCACTTGCAGTATTCGCCAACCAACGCGCTGAATCTCCCATTCTGCTGCAGGATGAGATCTTGGACCTTGAGATCAAGCGCGTGCAGCGCGAGGTGGCTGCAGCCGGGGGAAGGGGGGTTTGGGGTGTGCTGACGTCCCGCTTTGAACTCGAGGCATGCAAGCTGTTGGTCATGATGCCTGCGTGATGCCCGTACTGTACCACACTGTGACATACGTGTGTTGCAATTTGCGAAACGATTCAGCAACATGCTGGCTATGATGCTTCGCACTTGAGTGTGTCTCTGACCTCAGAAGCGGCGGAAGCTGCAACTCAGCTCAAGAGTGAGCGCTAACATCTCAGCTTCTTTCAGCTTGAAACTCACAGAAGCTTGCAGGTGCCAGATTCCAGCAATTGCCCTTTGCCTTTGCTGATCGCTGATAACCAGACATTGCACAATTTTGCCGGGGCTGCAGAGAAATGACTGGCAACCAGAGATCTCGGCAGTTGCTGGACGCTGATCCCTGCGTGTTTGTGCACAGGCCTCCTGCACGGATCATACGAACCAGAAGTATGTCCCAAGAAGCTATCAACATCAAGAGTCAGTAATTATGATAACGAGAATTGATTATTTTGGATTCGGGATGTTCGGGCCCACCCGTGGGGAGAAGCAAAACGACTGTGAGGCTTAGGCTAAGGAGCATGAGGTGAGAGGAAGGGGGAAGGAAGGGAAGGAGGTGGTTCCAGGCAACAGTCTGGATCTACTGAAGGGCAGCGGTGAGGCCATCGGAAAACACAGCCTGACCTAGAAAAAGATCGTCCTTGCCTGGCGGTCGACAGACTTGCTGGCTTCCGTTTCCCGTAGCATCTTTTGAAACCTTGGGAGCGTTGCAAACGGCACATGCGGCTTGCTCCAACTGAGAGAGTTTTCTTGAATATTCGAGTCTCAAGGGATGTCGAGGGATCTTCACAGGAGATGAAGAAGGAGCTCCAGAAGAAGATGGCTGCACGAAGCAGTCCCGGCATGGTGGCCGCTGGCCTAGAGAGGGCAAACCGCCTGTTGGCAGTTTCCAGAAGTTAGGAGTCCCTTGTCATGGTGCACTGAGAAGAACTTGAAAATGTTGGGGTGTATAAGGGGCCCCCCTACTTATGGAAATTCCCTCTTCTCAGAAGTACGAGTCCTGCTTGAAGATCCTTGTCGTCAGAATCTTAAGCTCTTGTGGTGAACAGAGGCCAAAAAAGAAGCTCCTCAATCCTGCAAAGCTGGCAGTTGCTCCAGCTCTGTTGAACGGCAGCCACAACTTCTGAGGAGATGATGTTGGGCGCCTTCCCAGAAGACCTGCAGAATAAGATCTCGAAGAGCAGACAGGCTGGAGATTACTCACCAGTAAGTGGCCTTTGAGCCTGGATTTCAGGAGAAGCAACGCTCTGTACTGAAGCAGAAGCTCCAGGCACCGCTCAGAATCCGTTTGCAAAAGGGCGCAACTCAGAATCCTTGAGGCCAAGAGGGAGATGGCCAGTTTGGCTCAGGGCCGCCGCCACTGAGCACCAGCGAACGCTCTTCTCGATCAAAATTGGTTTGGAACCTTGGTGCCTGTCTGATCTCACGCTGATGTAATGGCCTGCCTCACTACAACTTGCTTTAAGAGAGAGGTCTGTCAGGTATCAGGAGGATGCTCACGTAGCATTTGAAGCTTGAGCTGCCTTCGCCTGGACGGCGTAGATTTCAGTCTTGGACGAGGCAACTGCCTCGATCAAGGGAGACTTTTTCAAGCTTTTTTCCTGACGCAGAATGCTTTGCTTTGGAACACCCCTGTTGGGGTTGCCTGGAGCGGGTTGGTAAGAGCCACGAATTTAGCTAGAACATGTCATCGGGCTTGTTATCCGCCACAGACCCGCTCCCCGGGTGAGCCGGGTGTACCGGAACACCCGCACTGACCTGTAGGTCTTTTAAGAGACTGAACTGGGTTGGTCTGCATGCGGCTGGTCAACTGGCATAGGTTTGGTGGATTGTTGTTTTGCTCCTTCTTGTGCTAAACAAGTGCTTTCCTGACCTACATGGGTTGTTTGAATTTTGCCTTGAGTCAGCTCGCACACTTCAGGCCAAGACCAAGGCTTGAATCAGCCGAGAAAGCCGTGACTTAAACGGCAGTCTGGCGAGCGCAGATGACATCCCAGGCTGCCCAAAGATAGGCTTGAATGTGTTCAAATTATGTTTTTTTAAAAGATTGTGCATCAGCCCTAGACTCGGCTGGGGGTTGTTTTTGTGGCACTTCTCAGCCCCAGCCGCCTCCCAGCTGTCAAAAAAGACCGTGCGAGGAAGGTCAGGTTGGATTCACGCAGAAGCACGCACCCAAACTTGGCAAATCCTGGTGCCAGGATTCTGAGATTGGCTCTGGTTGGCTAAAGGAGGCTGGATCCAGTGAAGCTCTTGATGAGTTGGGGCTGTGCTACGTTTGCTTCTAATGATGGCGATAATTGGGGTTGCTATATGGGTTATAGGGGTTATCAACCTACTTACTAAGTCCTTGTTCTCAAGGCTCTTAGACTGCTGAGCACCTCAGCGAGATATCCAAGCCTCGCGCGCCTGCGCCGCGGCCTTGGCAAGTGCCTCCTAGCCTGTGCGAGCAGTCTAAGCCACTGCACCACCCGACCACCCACCACTATTCCAAGAATGCCAAACAATTATGGTTGTGATTGCAAAGCTGTTATGTTCAATACCATTGTTATTCTCATCGCCGGACATGGACATTTGCTGTCGTGGCCAGGGTTCCCACTATCATATGAATCAAATGTGTTGTTGTTCTCGTGTCTTCTTTCCCTTCCTCCACTTGCAATGGTGTGCTGCTGATGGTAGCGGCTACTGCATCAAGAACGCTCCGAGATATGACCACAGTATCCCATACTGCAGCGCATAAATTACAAGACCAAAGGACAGATGTAGATATCTCCATACTAAGGTCCCTTGAAAACCCGCTGAATAATGCAGCGGAAAAGCTCGTATGATGGAGACTCTCAGCCCGTTTTGGAGAAACCTCAAATGCTAGAAAATTCTAGTTGAGTGGAGGTGTGGATTTGGAAGACGTGGATGGCTTCTTGGCAGTCCGGGATGTGCTGCGGCTGAACAGATTGCCGACTCCACACATGGTTCTGCCACTGCTACCCTTGCTGCCGCTTCTTCTAGTACACTCTTGCCGAAGTGTTGGTAAAAGGTCCAGCGCTGTTGTTGCTATTGTCTCCATCGGTTTATTCCATTCTCAGTACTCTTGGTTGTTATGACGATTACTGTCTTGGGTTGATTTCCTTTGGTATCTTCTATTCCTGAGGACTTCTTTGGTCAACCAGCGCGATCCAACAGAGCCGTGCCTCGTCCGGAATTCCTCGAAGAAGACGATCCAGCAAAGACGATATTGCAACTATAGCCACAGTTCCAAGGTTGCGTATGCTAGACGAGTGTGCAAACAGTGGCCGAATCAATACCCCATAATTATGCTGTACAGCTGCCACGTTGGTGTAATCTGCCGCGCTTTGAGCCGAGGACTTGCAAGTCACGTTGCTTGAAGCCTGGGCCCTGAGCTGGAATCGCATGGGTGTTGTAGCAGCCTGAGAGACAATCTGAGGCCTTTCTGACGGTGGAGATTCCGAGAGGGGCTGTCAACCCATGCTACAACATCCTCAACTTGAGGGCCTGAACCTCAAAACATCTCGACCGGCCGGAAAGATTCACTCTGGTATACTCTGGTGATCTTTGATGTGAGGTTGTGTCGAGCCCGTTGTTCACAGACAACATGGTGAGGATGGTGTCGCGCCTCTGCCCGAACTTGCAGGAGCTCAAGGGCTGCTGGCACGCCCTGCTCTGCACCAGCAAGTACAAGACTGCTTGAAAGAGTGTCAGCCAAGTGCCAGGTGCCCGCCAAGCATATCACGTCCTTTACGAAGCATTTTGGCACAAAACGTGCTTGACAGTGACGGGAAAGCAGGAGAAAAGATTTCATCCTGGAAGCCATGGCCATGTGGCAGAAGCCCAAGGTGAAGGCAAGCCTGATGGACTTTGTCCACCGGACAACCATGTGCACCTCAGCTTCTGCAGATCTGTAATCTCTCGCTCTCGCGCTCTCTCTCTCTCTCTTTCTCCCTCCTTGGGTATCCTTTTGTTAATGGTTCCGTCTTCACTAGTGGACGCGCTGAGGCAAGTTCTACCAGACGGGCAGGTGTAACAAAGGCTCCCATTGCACCTTTGCCCACTCGGAGGACCGCAAGGGCCGCAAGGGGAGGAGAATAAAGCAATATGCAGAGGGTTCTGGGAAAGAGAGGGGCAGTGAGAGTTCGTGCCAGGACCAGCTTCAGTCCCAGCCAGACCTGTACAAAACCAGCTTGTGTTCCAAGTTCACCCGGAAGGGCTTCTGCAAGAACGGGGCCCAGTGCAAGTACGCCCATGGCAAGGAGGAGCTCAGAGAACCCGGCATGAAAGCTTCCTGGAACGGAGGCCAGGCATTCGATGAATTCAACAGGCTCGACGTGCACCAAGACTTCGCCAAAGATGTTCAAGACTTTGTGACAAAAGAGTTGAGCCATGAGGATATAGAAGACATGAGCTCGGTCGGGACCTGTGCTCCTTCCCCAGACTCCTCCAGCTCGATGGCAAGCGCCTTGGACTGGAGTCCCCAGAGCTCGGTGATGTCCGATGAGAACGTTCGCATCAAGAACACCTTCCTGGAGTTTGGCTGCGAAGACAAAGTCGACACACCAATGAGGAGAAGCTCCTCTGCTCCTGACCTGGACGCAGGGATCTTGGGCATCGCCTAAGCCTGTAGCAAAGGCGCAGTACCTGTGGATACAGCGCGGGTGCTGGGCAAAGATCAACGGACGGTTGTTTGCTACTGGGCTAGGCCTAGGCCCCAGCAAGACCAGGAAGCGCCATGGATGGTAGCCGAGATGGGCTCGTCATTGTCTTTGTCACACTTACGTGACGTCAGATTCTCAATGGACCTTGGGCACCTTGCGCGTGAAACGCTGTCAAGGTGTCAATATCTGCTTTACTGTGTTTCGTGTTTATCTAAGTTTTCTTCAATCCGGGGCCCCTCACTACGGGGGTATACCGGGCTGTAAGTCAGCACGTACCTTTGTGCTGCAACAGGATTTGCGAAGGCCCTGAGTCTACGCGGGAACGTGCTTAGAGCAGCAACATGCTGCAGCTCTAACAGATCCTACCGCAGTCTGAGAACCTTCCACCAGGCTGACAGATATCCAAATGCTTTTGCGAAACGGCTTTGGCGCAGCCAGCTGATGGGGGCTTATCTGGCGAGCCAGTGAGTCACCTGGACCTCAGCAACCCTTCACATGGCTGTGCCAAGCAGTTCCAAGCAGCTTTAATAAATTCAAAGCAACAAGTACCCCTAGTAGTGTCAATGTCTCGGAGTAGTTTTGGATGCTGTCAGACCTTCCTGTCAAAGCCTGTCCACTATACGTAGTCTGAGGCGCTATATCCTCTACAGAAAAGTAGTTCGGATGCAGCTGCCAAGGAACCCTAATTATCGCCTGGACCCTGCATGCGCTCATGCAAAAGACTGTTCCTGGTTTGTGTGGCAAGGGAGACTCCAATGGTTTAGTCAAGTCTTGAGCGTCTTTTTCCAACTCATGCTTTTGTCTTAGATGGTCTCGGCAGCATTTGAAGTGTTGCGTGTGGCGAGCTTCTCCTCTTGGGCTCTTCGTACCTACCATTCTGGGTATCTTGCGCCAGAAGCCAGAGAAACCTGCCATCTCAATCATGTTAGTCTCAGTTTACAGTTGCCAGTAACTCGCTTGCTGCTATGTCATCGCACCCCTACTCTGCTTAGAAGTACCTTTCTGATGGTATTGCTCTCGACACCCGACAGGAGCTGGATGTGCGCCGCTGCGAATCCTTGCGCTGCACCTCGACCCTGCTTGCCTTTTCGCTAGGAGGCTGTACATAATTAGTTACATAACGATGAAGACGGCAGTGATCTCAGCTGTACTTGCAATATCTTGCAACAGCTAGGGCTACAAGTGTAGTAGGGGCAGTACTGGATAGCAAGTTCATCAACGCCTGTTACGCGAGAAAGACAGTTCTAGTTCAGGTAGTACCTGTAGTACCAGCAGTGACCATTCAAGCATCAAAGCAAGAACCATGCGAGAGGGGCAGGTCGATCATTGAGAAGGGGTGCTCTGCATCCTCTGGCTGCTGACAATGAGTTTGCTTTCTTGTCATCCTTCTAGATCAGTGCTCGTATCTGGCAAGCCCGGACTAGGCTGAGGTTTTGTTTTTTGGGGCAGTGGGTGTTGGGCTGATTTGGGTTGATTTTGGGTTGCTAGCTTGGGCTTCGGGGGCCTGCTCGAAAAAAAACCTAAAAGAAGAGCATAGACCCTCTCGCAGAAGGCCTTATGCAGGGTTGCTAAAGTGATGTGGTTCATTTTTCGGAGGATATGCCAAGTAGGCGAGGCCCTTGTAGAACAGCGACATTTGGTTCTGACCCCACCCCCCAGACCGCCACTGTGGGCAAGATTTTTATATCCCCCCCAGATCCTGAGCTGACGCCTACGCCGCATTCTGGCCTCGGGCTGAGCAAGCGGGATATCGGAAGCTGAAGATGTGCTGCAAGGTGCTATTGCTTTTGGAGACTTAAAGGTTCCTTTTTGGAGTCTGCCCCTGATACGAGGGTTCTAGCACATGGGTAGACAAACACATATATAAATAGGTTCCCGCCCCCTGCGTGGATTACCTTTTTTGCTGTTCAGGTAAAACAACAGAAAACATTGACAGGATGTTCACAACATTTTCCATGGCAAGGATAATCGCAACATTTTCTGATATTTTCTAAGATTTCATTGTAGAAACCTATGGGTTCCTTTTTTTTTGCAGACAACTCCAGCCCAGGGAGTAGGAGAATCATAGAACATTTTATAAGAACGTTTTCCGATTTCCGAAGGAAATTCGGTTTCCCCTCTTGTCGAAGCTTGTGGACCGCCCGCCGGATTGAGGACCAATTGAACTATTTCGATTAGTTGAAATAAACAATCAGGCGCCCATTCTTTGCTTCTCAAGATTGTAGGCCTTCTAGCGAGAGAGTGTTTGAACCAAGGGCCTGTTCATTCTCTGCACACAGAAAGCTACCCCTCAACCCAGGATTTTCCTTCTAAGATTGAGTTAACCTATAGCTACTTTGAAGTTACCAGCTGATACTTCTTATCACATGCAGCAGTGGTTGCTTGTTGTGATGCGCGGGGACACAGCGCTTTGCTGCGGCGTTTGAATGTGGCTGTCGCTTCGCGTTCTGTGGCGTGGCAGTAGGTGGTCTTGCTCCTCCTTATCCCTTTCATTGGACGCGAGCAAAACTTCCGAACTCGAGATCGGCATCACGGAGCTTTACTTAATATGCACCGTGGCAGAGCCCGGGCCAGCCACAAGTTGGCAGTCGTGGATGACCCACAAAGGCCACTGCGTGCAGTGCTTCCACCGGCCCCGGTGCTTGAAAGCAGGCTTGGCGAGGGAGGTTTCCGAGAAGTCTGGAAGGCTCAGTTCTGTGGCTTGCATGTTGCTATGAAAAGGGCTCGAGATGTCCGAGGCGCAGCCGCGTTACGACACGACGCCAACATCCTGGCATCTGCCGCTCATCCATGCATCACCAAGAGCCACGGGTGTGTCCAGGGCATGCTCGCGACAGAGCTCATGGAGGGCTGCTTGATGGACGTGTCCATGTTCCATGGCCGCTTGACTGCAGAGGAAGTTGGCCTGACGGTGCTTCGGGTGGCACAAAGCCTTGCCTATCTTCATTCTCGCTACATTGTAAACCAAGACATCAAAGAGGACAACATCTTGGTCAGCGAGTTGCTACTTCCATTTGACATTCGCATCGGGTACTTCGGCCTGACAATTTTTTTGGCACCCGGCGGCGTCCTGCACCAGGCTGTTGGCACTCGCACCTATTGTGCTGCATTAGAACGTGCTAGTACCCACTTCGGGGTGGAAAATGTGGAGCTCGGCGAATTTGGATTCATGTCTCCTTTGGAGCAGCACTTGATACGTCTTTCATATGGTGCAGCGGTTGCTTCATGTTGCGCTGTCAGAACCAAGTTTTGGGCCCGATGCATAGCCTTGGATATGCCGGTCATTTGGAGCAACGATTGCTTCATGATGATTTTGTTTTGTAGCCTTGATGGGGGGACACAAGTCGGAAACATCGTGGATATCAGCTATCGTGAGGCTGTGGAGCTTGTGCGTGCCTTCATGTATTTGTGCCGTTCGCTCCGGATTCTTGGCCAGGCCATGATTTGGCTGTTGTCCAGGCAAGACATCCTGTAGTGTAAGGCAGCCCATGTTTTGTCCGAATTGGCGCAGCAGGAACCCTGGAGGCAAGGTGTGTGATGCCAATGCAGCCCAATGCAGCCGTCTGACTAGTGCAGCCCAAGGCCGCAATAAAGACGCGGCTTTCCCGTTTCCAGCGGCTCAGTGCTGCCTCGCACGAACAGCGCAAAGACTTCTAACGAACAAACCACTAAGCCCATCTTGCTGCAACACTGCCCCAGATTGCCTGCGCCATGCACTGTTTGGAAATGGCTGGCGTGGTTCGAGGCTCAGCGAAGGGCCTATTGCTGCGGTGACAACATGGGAGCACCATCAAACAAACATCAGTGGTAAATTGCAAGCTTGTGCATTGGCGCGACCCGCAAGAGGAAAATCTCAAGAACTGTGAACAGCCATGCATGCAGATTGGTGCATGTCGCGCTGGCTCTTCCGTCGGCGAGAGATGAGCCCTATATCCGAATACCAAATGTACAACTGTGTGATTGCTGGCAGTGGTCCCGCTCAGGTCCATGCAGACCTTGCAGCCCAGAACTGCTTCGTCAGTTCATGGGACCCCGTGTGGGTGCAGATACGAGGTTTGCGCGGGGCCACTTGCCAGTAGTTTGCCAGTTAAAATGTGGCCGGAATTCCAGCAAGACTAATTCAAACAACTTGTAGCTCGCAATGCTGTGTTGTGCAGAAAAGTTCTTGCTTGTGCATTGATGGGCCATTCGGTGGGTGTCGCCGGAATCGCTGGTGCACCACAAGCCGCATCCTTGGCCACCATGCATCAGCCTTTCTTGCAGACACCTGCCTCTTGGTTGTTTTGCTTGTTCGGCTGTTGCTGTTTTGTTTTTGTGGATGTTGTTGTGCAGTCTCTGTCGTTTCTCCGTATTTTGCTATGCTTTGCGGTTTTTATCTTGAGATTTCCGTACCGCAGCTGCCTACCTTGCGTGCTCCCCACCCCCGTGTAGCCCTGGGAGCATGCCAGCTGCTACCTTTACACCGGGCCCGACGTGCAGCTTGTTTCTTGTTTGATTCAGTAGTTTAGGTGTCACTGGGTGCAATGAAGGGATGGGGCTTAGAGATATTTCGGGCGTTTTTTTCCGCGATGCTTGCGCGTGCAAAATGAAAGGTTAAAACGCCTGCAACCGCCGACGCGGCCTCCTCCGATGTCAGTTTGGTCTACGTGCATTGCGCTAGAAAAGCTGGGCAACAACGTCGTGGAGAAGGTCGGTGGGAAGATCGCTTCGCTTGGAGAAATGATTTCGCAGCTTTCGGATGCCCCGGTCTTCAGCACAACGGCCTACGCCTACAAGGAGTTCTTGGACCAGGGCAGCATCAAACAAGTTCATTAGCGACAAGCCCTCCGACGAGTCCGTCTGCCAAGAGCTGGGCAAGCTGATGGAGGCGGGCAAGGAGATCCGTGACAAATCATGGACACGCCCTGCCAATCCAACTTTGAGGAGGAGCTGAAGGCACAGTGGCAGCTTGTGAGCGGCGGTGATGATGAGTTCACCTTCGCAGTGCGTTCGGCTGCCACGATTGAGGACTTGCCGGATGCTTCCTTTGCAGGCCCACAGGCAACTTACCTGAATGTCAAGGGCTATGATGACTTGAAGGAGAAGGCGCACTTGGTGTTTGCATCCCTGTTCACGGATCAAGCGATCTCGGCCCGCCTCGACCGCGGCTTCGAGCACGAGAAGTTGCAGCTGTGCGCCACCTGCCAGAAAATGACTCACAGCGAGACGGGGTCCGCAGGTGTGATGTTTTCCCTGCAGCCAGCGAGCGGCCGCCATGACATGGTCCTTGTGACTTCAGCATACGGCCTGGTCGAGGCCGTTGTTGGCGGCGCTGTGAACCCTGACGAGCGGCATGTTTTCAAACCTACCCTTACAGAGGGCAAGAAGTCCATCATCTCACGCACAATGGGTTCAAAGCTCCACAAGATGCTGTACACAGCTAGTCGAAGGTGCAAGATCATCGACTCCAGCTGTGAGGAAAGGAACAGCTGGTCAGCGTCAGATAAGGAGGTCACGGAGTTGGCAGAGATGGCCATGAAGATCGAACTGCAGACTGAGCCATCGCTCCGACACCTAGAGCATGGGGGCACTGTCGACGCCCAGCTGTTCATGGTGGCCGACGCCGCGGCTGGCCGACAATTTCAAGCATTTGTTCAATCCAGGTCCCTGCCAAGCTCAAGTCAATCTTGGAGGAGCTTTTTGTTCGTTTCATGTGCTTGTTTGTACTATGTTGTGCCTGGAATGATTGACTCAGGACGAATGATTGACCTTCACAACATGAGTTTAAATGTGATTTATGCTTGTCCAATTTTCGGCATTCTTCTCCTCCAATTTCTCCATTTTCCTGAACTTTTCGCCAATTTTTCTACGTCCCTTTATGTTAATCAGTTTCTCTCAAGTAGTCTTATGCTTCTCTCACTTTTCTGTAACGTTTTCTCTGATGGCTCGGCACTGTTTTTGATCTTCGCTGTCACTTTTCCATAACCTTCTGCCTTCACCTTACTCTTACTTCTTCAAGTAGCGAATAGTACGTACACCACCAGTGATTCTGGACGGAAGACACTCGCAAGACTAAGGGTGCTTTTTTGCTAAGGCATCATGCATGTTTCTTTGCGATGTTTTTTGGGTGTCTGGTGTCTTCTGGCCTATTTGGAAAAGCTATGGCCAGTTCCAGTATTTTTAAAAGGAAAAAATTGCACCAGCCTTCTTCAGCCAAGTGCATTTCACGATCTAAGGGGCCAGCTCTATTGTGTATTTGGATGGTCTAAAATTTTGAAGCCGAATGATGCCTTCATCTTAGGTGGATTTTGCTGGATTCAAGGTTTATGCTGTTTTCTTCTGTTATCAGATCAGCCAACGTTTTGTAATGAGTATTCAGGCGATTTGAAAACTTCAAATGGTAAAGCTGACACCTAGGTAAAGTTGACACCTAGTGGAGATCTTTAGACTGCCTGCTGGGCCTGCAGGTTTCACTTCCCTCAAATAAGCCAGGCTTCTTTGTTTATCATTCTTTCACAACGAGAATTGAAGTACACGTTATACTTCTCAGTATTCTCTTCCGACTAGAGAACGAAGGTTTGTTTTAGCTGCGTAGAACTGGCCAAAAAATTTCCATGGAAGAGAAGACATGGACTGCTCATACAAATTCTCTTTCATTAGGGTCGTCACCACAATAAAAGCTCATTTAGTCTGATGTTTTTTGAGGTAAACTGAACCATAGACTTGGCTCCGGACATCCATTCCTCGAATGGTTTAGAATCTAAATCTCCTGGCCTACTTGCAGCAGCTATCAATTACTGAAACAAAAGGCCAGCTCTCTTGCTCAGAAGCAGGGTCCTGGGATGTGCTTCTAGACAATTAGTTCAAGTGATCGAAAGCATGGAATTTGGCTCTTGTTTGGATAACATATCCCTTTCTTATTTCAAAGTCGTTACAGCTTCATTGGCATAACAGGCAAAGGGCCAACTGAAATGTTTTGAAGCAAGGCCATGAGAATTTGTGCCTCTAGCAGTCTAGCACCCGAAAATGGTAGATCCTATGGGGGTTAGCTACATGTACATACATGTGTAGATGTAATTTGTGTATCCGTCCGTGCTCCAGCATGTTTCATAGGGGAGGCCGTGAAAGAAATTGCCGAGGCCCACGCCGCATCTTCCTTGATGGCTGTTGGCAGTTGGAAGACGAACTGGTGGGCTTTGAGACTGACTTTGCCTGATGATCTCCACCGTTTCAAATACCGCTTGAAGGTTCTTCTGGCGATTGTCCCCTTTCTGGGTTACCTATACAAAAGAGCATGCGAGTATATACTGTAGTAAATTGGGTTATGTAAGGGGTCCCCTTGTTCATGGAAACTTCTATCTGGTGCCTAGAAAGCACGAACTGGGAAGCACATTCACAAACCTCAGTTTAGCTTTTGCAGGTGAACGAGCTCGCCAAGCTGTACCTGCAGGGCAGAGTTTGGGTGGACGGGCTGGGGAGGGCCTGAGAAATCTGTTCAGGAAGGTCATGCAGAAATCTTACCGGGATGCACTGGGAGTATAAAGGATTGTTCAATCTTCTTTATCTTTCCGCGGGGCTCCAAGAAGTATTTAAGAACTTTCCTCTGTGGGCGCCACAAGATTTGATAGATGTAGCAACATGGCCTGAACAAGTGTGCCAGCTGTCAAGATCATTGTCTTCGCTGTCAATGTTTCATCAAACATATGTGAGATATCTCATCAAGATAAGACTGGTGAGATTCATAGTGTCATTTTCCCCCCCTTGCTATGACTTAACAATCCTACATGCAGCAGCAGAATTTTCATCAGTGCTGCCGCTCGAAGGATTTGTTTGCAACTGCCCAAAGTCCAGGCCCAAGATGCAGGATGTTCGCAAGGCTTGTCGCTTGCTACTGTCAACTTGCCGCCAAGGCATGGGCGACCAACAACCTGGACGCTGCACAGCGGAGGCTGCAGAAAACCTGTGGCCGCTGGGTACAAAGGTCGAGGCCAGGAAGGGACCTTGGCACAAGAGCTTGACTTCAGTATGCGAGCGTCTTCGTCTGGCGGAAGCATCACATTATCTGCCTTCCCTGCGCTGCCGATCAACATCCTGTGCTGCCGGCGTCTGAACGAGCAGCACTTCGCTTGCCCAGCATTCCCACCCGAACTTGATCCTTCATAGTTTTCGTTGTGTAGGACCCCTTTGGCGGGACACAACACAAAGGGTTTTTCCACTCAACCTTCTAAGACATTGTGCTATGCTTCATTCACGAGTTTGGCAAAGATTTCACTTCATCATTGCCAGAGCTCCGTGCAGTTGGAACCTCCTTCAAAGTCACAGAACCCTTGTGAATGCCCTGCAGTTCTTGAATCTTGCCTGATGATCGCCCCATCGCATACTATAGCCCTCTGACTGCCAAAGAAAGAGCTACCAGGCCTGTGATTCTGCTCGCTGAGATTTTCCGTTTGCATCTGCCGAAGGAAGTCAAAAAATGAAGCTCCCCCCTTCCCCCCCCCCCGGCAAGCGAGCCCATGCCAGTATGCCAGTATCCTGACAAGCCGCCCATGTTACCCACGCAGCGGGAATTCGGAAACAACACTCTACTGCTACTGAGCTTTGCTGTCAGGTTGTGATCCTTCAGGGCAAGCACGGCGGAAACTGGGTTCTGGAGCTCAGCACATAGCCCTCAGCCATGCCAGGTCTGATTTATCCCTTCTCGTTGTTCCTGGCCCTACTCTGCCACCTGAGGTTGACGCGAACATCGTCTCAACCGCGATGGCCAAAGGCACTTGCACTTCACTGGCAAGTTCACAGCAAGTCCACCGCAGTTTCTGCACGATGCAACTGTCCCAACTAGGAGGGGAGCTCGCACATTCTGAGCTGGAACCCTGCTTCAACATCCTTGTGCAAGAAACGGAGGCCAGCGCTGCGGATGATGTCTGAATGATCTAAACTTGCAGCGCCAACGGGCGCTTTTGCTGCTGTTGTTCGCAATTGTTCGCTGTTAGGACAGGGAGACCTAGCACAATGGCGATGCACATGGAGAACTTAGGGAAGGAAAGACGACCAAGAGAGTACGGAAGCAAGAGGAGAGAGATACGGAAGTGAAAGCATGAAAGACAGAACCATGTGCGCAAGAGCAAAACCATAGACTGAAATAAAGCAAGGCCTCTAATACACCCAAAGCAAACCTCACTGCACATCCCACCCAGGGAGTCCCGCACTTTTGAGCCCATGATTCAGATATACCTGAAGATTGAGGGATTTTGACGTACATGCTCAGAGTCCTGCTGAACAACTCTCATGCTAAGTTCAACAATTAGCTGCAGCGCCCCAAGAACAAGGGCAGGCTGGGATCTACGTCTAAATGTAGCACTCATCCGCTGACACGTTGGAGTACCTCAACTAGCCGGGGGCTTGGCAATAATCCACTAAGGAAAGGACCACCAGGGACCTGCAACGCTCATAGCTCTCTCAGCATTTTCTGCGATGTTGTTAATTTTCAGAAGGGGGGCGAATGATTTCAAGCGCCCTTGTTTTGGTTCAGGCTTTCGACCATGCCGTGGGTTTCTCGGGACGCATGGCATTCAGGCCACTGACTTCGCGCACGAGCGTGTAAACCTAGATGGATGTTGTGGTCATTTCACAGCTTGGGAGCGTCCGACCAGATCTCGAGATAGATTAAGGCTCTTGCCGATAATCAGAACGAAATGTGAAGCAAACTCAGCACAAGCGAACAGCACTTTCAGCAGCCGCTTCGGCTCCCGTGCTGCTGCTGCTGCTGCTGCTGCTGCTGGTGGTGGTGGTGGTGGTGGTGGTGGTGGTGGTGGTGGTCGTCATGGAATTGGTCGTAGGTAGCGAGAGCAGGGATTACGAGTAGGAGGAGGAGGAGCAACAACGCGAGCACTGCTGTGTGGCAGGTAGTGTCAGGCGGTTGTTAACTAATGGTCAATTGAGAAATACTTAAAACACTTTTTATGATGCTTCACCAGATCCCTGAAGGATTCGACGCCACCATCTGAGGAAAAAAATACAGGACTGACTGAAATTAGAATTTGCACCGTGGAGAGGGCTGGTTTGTTGTGCTGGTATGCGACGCTAGGGCTGTCGGCATGACATGGTTTGACTGGGCCTGTAATTGTGATCGAGTGTTTCATTGCCAGTTGCAGGTTGCTGCTTGCACGTTCTTGGCAACTTCGATGCTGCCAGCCAAAAGCCTGTACTCGAGGACTGGCACACCGTCAGATGAAGCTGTGCCGAGGGCAAGAAAATCACAACTCTCCATGCGCTGCAAATGCGGCTTAGTGATTTAATCTTTCCTATGCCTGGCTTTGTTCACGAGCGTTCACAGCTCGTGCCATGACTGAGCAAAAAGCCGCTTGCAGTCGATTTGCTGAACCAGCCCAAGATATTAGCAGCCAGACCACATCACACTACACCCATGTTCCGGAGCAGTTCATACGGATTTCTTGAGCTCTGCAGGTCTGGCATCTACCAGGACCTGCGTGTGCGAATACAGCTGTAGGTCAGATGTCAGGCCGGGCCCCGTGGTTCACCATGCGAGGAAACCCGGACGGCCTCCTACCTCGTAGTCGGATCCCTGGGTTCCCCGGCCTAGGTCTCGACCTTCCAGCATGTATCATGGTATGACGTGGTACCTAGTGACCTAGTCGTAGGGCCAGATGACATAGCTGTAAAGACATCAATGGATATGTCCACCGAAGAGCACGTTGGAGGATGGATCCAAGTAAACAGGGCTCGATGCCGTTCGCGACAAGGCCAGGAATCGACAAAAGCAGCTCCACGCTGTGACCGTTGTCGGCCGGCAGCCACATTATTCATGTCCTTTTTGAGCATTTTGAAGCTTGCCTGTTGCAAGATGCCAGGTTGGGGCGTTGAGGGCTCGGTGGACTTCTGGATCATTGAGAATTCTTTTGGCAAGGCGCAGTGGGAGCCAACTAGGGGTGCCACTCATGGCCGTGGTATTGGGAGGACTGGGGTGAGGGTGGCTACGCCAAGGCACTGGGCTCCCCTTCGCCGCTGCAACTTTTGATGTGCTGTCTTGCCAGTACAGGTGGCAGTTGGAAGTTCCAAGAGAAAGGGCATCCTCCTGGATGAGTGCGGGGCTCAAGTCTGTCTGAGGAAGCCAAAGCTGTTGCCAGTCTGACCTGTAGGTTTGCCTTTGCTGTCACTCCCGTGAACCCGAAGGCTCCGGCGCCACGCTTCACAGCATTGTTCAAGAGACTTCCACGTCAGGTGTCTTTGGGCTGATGCCTCGCGCGCTGTACAAAGATGCATATGATGAGCAGCCTTCAGGAAAATGACTGGCATGTGCTCTGGCTGCCGATCATTCTGCGACTTATCCAACTTTTTGCGAATCCAAGATTTTGGTGTGAGATGCTTCAGGTTCTGCACTATGCGTTGAACCATTTCATGTTCGAATTCGAAGCACTTTTGGCCCACGCTTCCAGCTAGGCACGAAAACCAACGGAGGCGCCATGTGCCACTTCAATTTCGACGTGCTAGAAGTGGCGGAGGCGTGGCTCTTCAGCCTGACATCGATCAGCTAAATGCACATCCCTGGCAGCGCCCCCTGACAAAGTAGGTTCCCAATGGCTCCACGATCGAACAAAACACCTGCGCAATTGATTTTGCATCAGTTGACTGGGCGCTTTCGTGCTCTGTTGTCATAGGGCCATGCAGGCAGCTCTGCTTCACTTCGGCGAAAAGACAAACAAACACACACACACACACACTGAGAAAGCCATGCAGGCAATTTATTGCCATGCGCTTGAACTTGGCAAAGGGTACCAACATGACTCCAACAGATGCCAACTTAGGCTACTTTCAATTTTTCTTTCACTGCTCTCTAGAAGAATAGACAGTGCGCGCGATTTCCAACTCGATAATCACAGGGCCAAGTCATCACATGCACCTGGGTCCAGGATATGTTTGCTTGGGACCGTATGCCATTTTGGATCACAGTCCGATTTGCGCGGACGCTGTAGTGTATTACGCTTGCGTCAGAAATGACAATTCTCATAGCGCCAAGCTGTTGATCTCATGTTTGTGTGCCACCGTCGCCATTTTGGTTACAGCTGGTGCACTTGTATTGGAACCTCAGTTCCTTTCTCATTGGTGCTGCTTTTGTCCTCTTGGGACATCTTGGTGCTTCTGGCCATCAATCCTGCAAACCAACAACAAGTGCACCACCTTCTCGAGCGTGGTAAACACTGGCTTTGGGAACAACAGCGTTCTGAGAATAAGATTATTCAACAAATTCTTCGCCGAGATGGCGATTTTCATCGTGAGGTTCGTGACCTAGCCATCAACAACCTGTTCCTCGCAATCAAGTCTCGCCTGCGTGGCGAATTTTTGGCTGGCTTCTTGAAAGAGGCCAAGGACATCATTGTGGGCAGTGTGCCCGATTCACCAAGGAGCTCTACGAGCTCCTCATCTTCTTCGACCTCCGGCCCATCAGATCCATCCATCCCCTACACATTCGTGATGGCCAACTTCCAATTCGTGGAGAGCAATCACAACATCGAGCCTTACCCCACTTGGGACCAACTGCTTGGCTCTACAGTGCGCGAATGGGCCATCTTCTTTGGACAAGATATTACAGCAGGCGAAATCGTCTGGAGTCCCTCCCATCTTCCAGGCCGACTGCCGAGTTTGCCCTGATTCCGATGCAGACGACCTCATTGCGACTGCGTCCATCTTGATTTCATCGATTTTTCTTGGGTTCCCCTCAATTCACCATGTAGGAATTTCTTCAGGCGCCTCTGTACAAGAGCGTATTGCGAGAACGTTCATGGTAACACCTTCGCAGAAGCGGTCTATGCATCATACCTACAACATACCAACCAACGACCGCGCATCATCCTGATCTACATGCAAGCGGCGGGAAAGTTTGAGGCTGTCACGAAGCAGTCTGGCACCAACATGCTCCTCAGCTCCATGTCAACGGGTGACATCATGGCGGCCAAGAGCTTGGTGTTCGGGATGAACTAGACCCAGTGGAAGACGTCGGACGCATACTTCACCCAGCGGCCCTAGGACGGCCAGATTTCAGTCGCCACGACCGAGCACACCAACGCGGGCCTCATCTCCTACACCGACTTTGTCCGGACCAGGAGCTATGACTACATCTGCGTCCTCCAGTTCCGCTGAGGCACCATCATTTGGAAGACCACCTGCCCATCAGGACCACAGCGCCAAGGGCCAGCAGCTTTGCGGCAATCACAAGCAACCGCTATCTCCACCTCGGGCATCTTCACCTACATCGCAGCAAGCGCAAGTACGGAGCCACAACCAGTCCTGAAGAAGGCGCCACCTATCCCAGAGGATGACGACGCTCCTGCCGCAGCAAAAGCTTCATCTGTTCATGTCAATGTGGTCGCGCAGACCATTGCAGCAGGACGCAAGGCCCCACCGGCACAACCACCACAGGAAGAGCATGACCTCTGGAACGACCAATTTTCACACCAGCAGTGAGCATGGCGCGCTCACCATCTCCGGCCAGGTTGCAGACATTGGAGCCACAGTTGGGCAGCCCGAAGATTGCAGCCCTCATCCACCACACATGCCTTGGCAGGATTCCTTCTCACCGCCTATGCCCGTGCCCACCGCACCATTCCCACCGAGACACCAACAACCACCAACACAGATGGCCGCGCCAAGCCCTGCCATGGATGTGCTACCAAGACCCATGCCGGCAGCTTTTCCTCCACAGCACATGGGGACATACCAGGATGGACGCCGCGCTGCCCATCAGGTCACCAGTGCCCACATCAGTGGACGGAAGAGCAGCGCCGCCCGACCCAATGCCACCAGCGGCACCCCGTATCGAGTGGCTACAATCTAGCCAGCTACCTGTGCTTCCACCGATCCCACCACGTGAGATACATCAGTTCCCGCCAGGCAACTACCCGTACCTCGCCATGGCAGAGGACTCACCTTGGCTGGTCAACGCATCGCTTATGGTGGCCATGGAATCCTCCTTGGACTACCAGATCCTGGGTCCTCGCATGTCCATTTTTGGTGCCCCGGACGGATATAGACCGACGTCGTCACATTGGCTCCATCAGCGCAGCGGGCCACAACAACGCGGAGACATGCTACAATGTCATCCGGGACTACATGGCCCTGGCAGTTTACATCCGCAGGTTCCCCCAAGGACATCCCGCAGTAGACAGATGGATCACCATCAGTGAGGCCATCCTGGACTGCTCATGCTACATGCTGCCGGTTTGGTGGCGACAACGTTTCCACAATGACTGCCATGGCAGAATCACGTCTACGCGACTGGACAGCCGGCGCGCCTCTACTGGCACCGTGGTTCCTGAGCCGCCTCATTTCCGGTGTGATGAAATGGCTTACCGCTCAGGCGAAGGGACATAGAGTACACCTTGTACCATCAAGTTTGCTATCGTTTTCCTCAGTGCGTCTGATTTCCGGTGGCAGTGTCGGCTTACCGCCTAGGCGAAGGGCCCTATCGTCCACCTTGTGTCATCAGTTCCCGGTGCCATTCTTTTCCACTTAGGCGATGGAGAACTCAGCCGGACCAACTCGGAACATCAATATCGACCTGGCGCACCCAGCAAACAACAACAGTAGCCCATGTTGGTGAGTGACGTTCGTTTGCGACATGCATGTTAACAATTGCGGGAGCATGTTATGTGCTGTTCAGGGATCAGGCCTGCTGTGAACTACACTGACCAGCATGGCCTGGCATGTTATGTGCCGTAGCATCATCCTGTGGCTAGTGCCCCTCCTACAACTTTGCCTCGACCTTCATCATAGCAGCACCATCCTCGAGTTCGCAGCAGACGGGCTACACCCACGCCTTGTCACCGGAGGATGAATCAGCCGTTGCACTGACTGGATCAGGCATATTACCCTCTTGACCAATGGTCTGTTGGCTATCCCCACGCAGCACTTGGACTTCCTTTTTAACCACTGGAACGGACTGTCCCTTTGCTGCGCCACTTTGATTACTCATCTTGTGAAAGAGCTGAATGACCTGAGGGTAATACTATCAGGGATGCAGAAGGCATTGGAGGAGTAGAGGCAGCTTGCACCTCCATTGAACACAGGGATGAGGGGTAATTTGTGCGCCTATAGTACTCACTAGGCAAGCCAGGCGGAGAAGAAGGCTGGGCATTGGCTGCATGACTGACATCTACCCTTGATGATGGAGTAGCAGGTGCTTCTTCTATCCTGCGGTCGCCAGCCGCCTCGGCTTCTCTCTGCACCTCAAGGGCTGCTTGGAGTACCTGAATTTGTCTTTCATACTCGACAAACCTTTGCTGCAAATGCTGTGAGTTCATCGACTTCGAAGCCGTTCTTTCAGCCATATCAGCACGTAGTTTAAGATTCAACAAGCGATGTTCTTCGGCAGTCATCAGGCGGTACTCAGCCGGATAGCTTCCGCAACTACCTCTTTGGCCTACACCCCCTACTACCTGATCAGTAAAAAACATACCAGCGGTTTTGGGATTACTCGAACTAATCATTTCAGGCTGAGTGGCCCGCGGCCAATTGGCACAGGGTCCTGACGGGGAACGATGCAGAGCTCCTCCAAAGCTCGCAAGACCACCAGCGGTCGACGGGCGCAGGGCATGGATAGCCGTACCCGACTGAATAGCTGAACCCAGGATGGGGCATGTTACTACCACTCACCCTAATGCTTTCAGGCAAGACTCCGCCAGAGTCTGCGCAATGACCATCACCGGTCATAACGGGGCGTGAGGCACACCCGCGGAACACCTATTACCAACGGGATTTCCCACCCCACACTGACATGCCCCAGGTGACTAAGTGTCCGGTATTAGACACTGCGCACCTACCACACACGGTGCTGAAGCCTGGCCAAAAGCTTCATGACCGCTAGGTGACGCAAGACGATGAAACCATGGAATCCACCCGTCGTCCTCAAAATTTGAACCTGCAAGCATCTCGGGGATCGGGGGTCCAGGTCCGTTTGACACATAACGAAGCTGGCTGAGCAAAGTTTCACGCTCACTCAAACCATAACTTCCACTAGCATCACGTCCGGAGAACTGCGCAACATTCCCGGTTGCTAGCACCTGACAATGTGGGTCACTTCCCACTGGAATACCACCAATTAAGGGTTGCAACGAAACGTTACCTGTGCAGCCCTGTCGGATCTGGGCGTCCCCTTCAACAGACCTGACTACACCTGTGTTGCCGTAATCGGCAGGTAGCACGTACCCAACAGGAACTGTACGAGTGCCCTCCGCCAAAGGAACACCCATGCCTGGAGTACCACTACGATTCACAAGACCGTGACTTACTGTGTCACGCCCTTCGTGCCTAAAGGCGCAGGGATTGCTGACTCCCATACTGGGAAGATCTGCGTATGACTACGCTGGAAGCGCATCAACATGCGAACAAGGTTGTCCAGGACTTCCGCCAGAAGTCCCAGAAAAGGAACGGCCCTGAGGGCTTACCGCTAGCTGTGGACCTTCCTGGCCTGCAGGATGACTTGCCATACCGCTTTGTTGAAAAGCAACGCAACAAGCGCCTGCAATTGGGCTCATCACCTGCTGACACTCGGGTATGCACGCAATGGGGCACTTAACGGGCGGTATGGCAGAGCCCTTACACACCTTTTTCTCTATGGCGCGAGAGGAAGCTATCAAGATCAAACCTACAGTCAAAAAGAAAAGAAAACGGATGTAAAGGGTGCAATGTCGCTAGTTGTACACTGCAAATAAAACCGGGCAGTTTAAATATTACCTTTGTACCAAGTACTGGAACACATCTCACCGCTGTGGTCCTAAACAGCTACAGGCATGTACAAGTTCTGCACATGCTGCACATGCACTCATGTTCATGTACACGCAGATCAAATAAACAGATCACACAACGAGAGCGCAAAGAGATTCTGCAAAGTTGTGAATGTGCTTGTTGTACCTCTGTGAGGGGTCAGCTGTTCCGATAAAGGCACTGGTCGAGAGTCCCGCCCAACTCTTCGACTGGGCAGACTTGGAGAACGCCGAGGCTTGAAAAGACACACGCGCACACCCAGGGCCCGCTTCAGCTACATTTTGCCAACAGGCCTGGGCAGCGTTCACCACCGGCCGCAAGCCCTTTGGGCAGGAGTCCGCTAATGAAGAGCTTCTCCCGCCGTAAGGAATCACCAGGGCACACCACTTGTTTGTTCTTGCCCCGCAGGGAACCGCACGAAGTTTACCACTTGCGGGCATTTTACTTCCACGTCCTCGGCGGTGGCACAAGCTGGAATGTCAGCTGACTTAGTTTCTCCAGTGATCTAGTGGTCCGAATCTTGGGCATGACTTTCTTTACTTTTCTTCAACCCTGACCCAGTTGCCTGCTGACCACAGCACCGTGGTCCTAAGCGAGGAGGAGGAGGCGGTTGGGTACTTGTGGCTTAGAAAGCGAAAAGATGCGTCTTGTCAGGCTCAAAGGGAAATTATAAAGCTGCTAAACAAGCCAGGCGACGGGCTCCGACGGCTTGTCGCCCTGTGAAGCGGCTGACGTCCAGGAAGCTCTTGAGGCCACGCCACGGGTTTCTAGGATTTAGGGTTCTAGGGTTTTAGGGCTTCAGAATTTAGGGTTTTGGGCGTAAGGGCTTGAAGGCGTTTAGGTTTCTGGGCTTCGGGTTGAAGAAAAAATCCTGCATGACTTTCAGTACACTATACTACGATTATTTCTGAGGTCTTAGCTACTTAGGGCTATGCAGGAATTTTAGTATCCACCGTAGGGCGATTTACGGGCTATGTATTGGTACTGTATACATAGGGGATTCAGGGGTTATGTTGGGTCATGGCTCTAAGGGCTCAGGGTTCTAGGGTTTAGGGTTTAGGGCTACTTGAACAGACACAAAAACTACCAGCATTATGCCAAGACAATCCTTTCAGAACCATACTGCCCTAAAGCCCGAAACCCCAAAGGCACTATCTATTTAGGCGCCTACGACAGAGGTTCGTGGGTGAAGAGGACTGTTTAAGGCAATAGAAGAGTTTAAGCTTGAGGTTCAGGGTCTCGAGTTTTTGGGATTTTAAAGGATGTAACCCCTGCAACCACAAGCAAAGTGGACCCATCACATGAGCGGAACAAGGTCTTAATTTAGGGAAGGGGTTTCCCGACATCTTCTGTAACAAGCAATTAGGGTGGAGGGAAGCTGGCGTCGACAGCTTTGCTCTCTCATTCGGATGCTGAGGATTTGGGCTTTGAGGTCTCTATGGAGGCTTTTCCTTATACACACTTTCAAGATGCCATGTTGTAAAGACCCTCTCCAAAACACACGGCAAATAGTCCTGTGTTAAAGGACCCTAAACCCTAAACCCCTAAACCCTAAACCCCTATTAATGCATTGACTTCTTCTGTATTGCCACAGCTTCCCAGAAGTTCTAAGTTCACGAAGATGCAAAACAAGAACTCGGGAATTAGGCGACAATCTGCTCTTCCTTGTAAGGCTTTCAGAGTAGTGATGTTAATTTACATCATTTCGCTGATGGGACTGCAAGACGTTGTTTCCACAGAATGCGACGCCTTCAGCATTGCGGCACAACTCCCGTAAACTGGACTCCCTGAAGGAGTTCACAGCCTCGATGTCGCATTCCAGATGGTTCTTCTGCTGATGCCTAGGAATCGGCTTGGTCCGATAGTTCCTCAAAACATACCAGGGTGGCAGATTCACCTACCGGATGTACAGCTGACTGTTTGATCGCCGCAGCAGCAGCGTGAACGCAACCTGCTCAATGTCAGTGGGCGCATTCGTTCAAATGGAGCTTCGCGAACATCGCTTGGCGCGCGACGAAGTTGCCGGTGCTCGGCCAATGCTTACAAGGTCTCCTCACAAAATAAGAAAAAAGGTTGCCAAGAAAGACATGACAGTCGTGACTGTCGGGTTGTATTCAGCTTGCCCTGCTGGAGAGGACATGCTCAATTTCGGCTCAGAAAGCACTAGCCACTGAAGAATGCGTAGCTTTGTTTTTCAGGAAAGCTTTGGTGCGGTGAGCTTACGTTGACAATGCGTAGCCCTCCTGACAGGACAAATCATGAAACATCGATCC
>CAJNIZ010045795.1:2548-25702 GCA_905231905.1 Symbiodinium pilosum
CCTAAAACCAAAACCCAAAACCCTAAAACCACAACCCAGAACCCTAAAACCCAAAACCCTAAAACCAAAACCCAAAACCCTAAAACCACAACCCAAAACCCTAAACCCCAAACCCTAAACCCAAAACCCAAAACCCTAAAACCAAAACCCAAAACCCTAAAACCACAACCCCAAAACCCTAAAACCACAACCCAAAACCCTAAAACCCAAAACCCAAAACCCTAAAACCACAACCCAAAACCCTAAAACCCTAAACCCAAAACCCAAAACCCTAAACCCTAAAACCAAAACCCAAAACCCAAAACCACAACCCAAAACCCCAAACCCTGCCATCCCTTAGTCTGAAAAAGGCCTACTGTGGCCCTTCAGTGTCCATCATCTGCGGGGCAAGAAGCTGGGATTGCGAATCCGTGACAACCCATACACCCTTGTTTAGGGTTGAGGGTTTTAGGAGGTTTTAGGTTAAGCCCTAAATGCGATTTAGGGTTTAGGGTACTAGGTTAAACCCTAAACCCTTGAACCCTACTCTCTGAGCACCCAAACCGAACCTTCAAACGCAGATATCCTGCTTAGCAAACACAACTCCAACTCCAACAATCATGTCTAGATTCGTTACAAACCCTCTGCCTCTACATTCACTAAAAAGGGTCAAATATGCTAGGTGACAGGCTCTAGAAGCAGGAGCTTTCAATTACAGCTACCCCTGGCAATAAAACCGCCCAACAAAACATGAAGAGGGCCCTAGATCTTACGCACAAATCCTTTACGAATGACCCAGAATCCCGGAGCCCACCAATGCGCAACATCGCCCTGAAGCTTAATACCATTTTAGAATACCGCTCAGAATTGACAACAACTGAGGTCCCTCAGCAAGCCGCGGATGACCGAGGGTACCCGATAAGCCGACAGCCTGGTCTTTTTGGGGCTTTGCTGTATTCTATTGTAGTTTCCCAAAGTAGGGGGACCCCAATATGTACATATATATATATATACACACCAAAATACCATAATCCTTCTCCTGGGGACAACCTAAATGGTACAAGTTGGGCAAATTCCCCATGTTGTGTGTGTTTTCACTGTTTGCGGGCTGCGTGAGGCATTCAAGGTTTCTGTGGGTTTCAGTGGGTCGGGAAATGGCTTGGAGTGTAGGGGGACTACGGTCTGAGGAATATGGGGGTTTCCCAAAATTAGGGATACCCTTTTGGGGGTCCCAATAATAAGGATTATAGTATTTTGGAGTCTATATTGGGGTCCCCTTAACTTGGGAAACTACCATATAGTGTCTTGACCACCGTCACTGCCCGAGAAGGTCTTGTGACCTAAGCCGGTGTTGATAACCCAGGCGTCTTAATTCAAGATCTAAGAGGCTCACTTGTAGCCAAAACAGATTTTAGACTTCCCTGTCACTATCCTTGTCTTTTGCAACTATACTAAAGCCTACCCTGCATGCTGACGAATACTTTGCCTTGGGGAGACCTAGTTTGCAAGCAGACGCAAATGACGAAGCTGCACTGCCGAGCAGCAGCAAGAGCACGGCCAGTACCACGGTGAGGTAGTCCTTGAGCCCTTGCAGTGCAGGGCTTGAGCAAAGGAAAGAAGAGTTAGGGTTTAGGGGTTAATAGTAGGATAATGGAAAAGAAAATGGAAACTACTATAGTATTTAGGGTTTAGGAGGGTTTAGGGCTTAGGGTCAGGGATTTCATAAGGTCAACAAACATGGAACGGAGAGCTAATGACAGCGCGAGGATGGGTATATCACTTGTAAGCCAACCCTATACTATAGTAGTTTCCATCTTCTTTTCCATTTTCCCTATATACCCCCTATATATCCCCAATGTGAACCCAAAGGAACCGCAGTATTAAACCGAGAAGGTTTGTGGCAATAGCAACAACGATTTGAACTTTACGGAGCGCTGTGGGGCCAGGGGTCCCTGGCAGCCTGAACCAACCGAGAATGCATGGCGCAGGGTTTAAGGTTGTACCATCATTAGTTTCAAGTCTATTTTGAAGTACCCTAAACTATCAGTATAACTAAGCCCTAAACCTCAAAACCCTAAACCCGAAATCAACATAGTAGAATTAAAAGGAATGTATGGCCATTGGATTTGAAGTTTCAGCTTACGAGTCTACCCTTTACCCTACTTCTTTTTCGGGGCACATATATCACACCATAATTCTATAAGGAAACTAAGGTCATAATGCTAGTAACCGTTCCATATAACACCCCTACGTAACCCCAGTTATTATGTCATTTTCTTTTTTTCGTCACTTTCCCATTTTTCCATTTGAACTCTTGTAAACGTGTACCAGCACAGGTAGCAGTAAAGTACGAATTCTCGCCAACATTATTACGCTCCCCAGACAAGACCGGTAACCATAGCTGAAAACAAAATGGCAGCAATGCTGAGAACATCACCAGCATGTTCAACGGTTCGTAGAGGGGAACTACAATGAAACCCAGGTGTCTTAAGAGGCTCTGTCCTACCTGGGAGCCCCTGAGGATCTACCGAAAAGATACAGTCCCTGAGCGCCTTCCACGGCAAAGATCTGCACCAAGCGCCGCAACTGTGGGAGTGGCTTGCCAAAGAGGCCACACCTGAGTGGCGTTTTTTTGGTTTGAACCCCATTGTTACAGGACTTATACAGATCATATAGGGAATGTATATTGATGGAGTTTAGGATTTCGGGTTTCGGCTTTCTTGGTGGTTGAATCAAGTGAGTTTTTTCATGGGTTCCCCTACCCCGCCACACCCCGCCAGACTACCCTCTCCAATGTTCCCCTCAATTCCGGCTATTTAGGTAAGATTTATGGATAATCTAAGCTGATTAAGGAGGAGCCTAGGGCTGGGTAGTGGGTAGTATGGGGGGATAGTAGGAGATTCATGAATTGTGCCCCTCCTATAAAATACCACAACCAGAAGGAAGGTATAATCTTTCTCTCTACCATGGGCTATAGTATCCCCCCAAAAATGCGGATCGCCTGAGCAAGGAAAGGCATTTTCCATGATGGTGCGCAAAGAAACACATAGTAAGGAAAATGGGAATTTACTGCGCCACGTAGTAACTCAGATGTGTAGGTTGTTAGGGTCAATTCCTTGATCATTCACCCCTTGCAAAAAAAAAAACCTTTGGAGAGGTTATAATATGGGGCTGTGCTAGTACCTTGTACCTTTTGTGGCTACTGGTGCTGCAATGGGGAAAACTTCGCAACAGCTACTGGAAGAGAAAATGGAAACGACTGGATTCAAAAGCAGTTCATGTTTGGCAGTCGTTGGGTGTTGATAATTTTTCTGGCGGTCTAGGGGAATTGAGATGCATAAATACAGTTCTTAGGGATGGCTCATGCGGCTTCTAAACATTGGCAAGGCTTTCGCAACTTAATTCTGCGATTGAACTAAAGTTAGACTGGCGTCGCATGGATGAGGGTTGAAGAGCTGCAGGTCTTAAACGGTGTGGCTTGGCTTGGGCGTAAGGCCCCAAACCCTAACCCTAAATCCTAAACCCAAAGCCCTAAACCTGAAACTCCAAATCCTAAGCCCAAAATCTAAAACCCTACCAAAAGCCTACTTAAAACTGAAACAGCATGTGCTCTGAGCCCTGATGTGAAACAAGGCCATAACATTCCACTGTGAATCCTAGTAGCTTGACGCAAAGGGTGTTTCAAGGAATATGGGAGTAGTCCAAGGATATATTGTACTTTCCCAAAACAGGGGACCCCGGCAAAGACAACAAAATACTATAGCCCTTATTATGGAGGCACCTAAAAATGTACCTGTCCTTTTGGGAAACCCCCATGTAGGGTTTAAACTCCGAACCCTAAAAGCCCCTTCCTCATGTCTGAACTCCTAGGTCATAGCCTTGGTGATTCAGGGGTTAAGCTTTGATTTACAAAACCATTCCCCGGTTGAGGTGCTGATAAACCCTAAGCACACAGAGCAGGACTTGGGATTGAGAAACATGATTAGGGTTTAGGGTTTAGGGTTATATTGGGATTATAGGATTATATTGGGGTTATATTGGGAGAATGGGGAAGAAAATGGAAACTACTAGTGTGGCATGCGTTGTGCTGGTGTCCGTTTTCAGAAGCTCTGGGCCAAGGTTCCTGGGTGACACTACACTCTGGACTTTGCTCTTGACACTTGAAACCCCAACCCCTAAGCTTAAACCCCAAAATCTAAAGGCAATTTGTACATGACCTTGCCCCCTAAAACCCTAAACCCAAAACCTTGCCAGCCTGGCATTCCTGGGGGAAAAGGTCCCGCAAAAAATTGACCTCCAAACGCAGGATGCTTCTTGTGGGGGACCTCGTACGAGACTTGGACAAACATGATGACACCCTGATCTTCAAACAATCTCTGCAGAACGCAAGCCCTAGGAAGAAATCCGCAAACCCCAGAATTCTCTGAGCCCTAAACCCTAAACCTTGAGCACACAAACATCAGTATATCCAGAGAATTTCTTGATAACCCCACACTCACCCATATCCTTGAATTTATCCAAGACCTCGCACTTCCCCCAGCAAAAGATACAACCCACAAATCCGTGGAAAAAGACTGCTGTCGCTCCATTGGGGCTGGGGTTCTATGTTACTTTGTGGTGAAGTGAACCATGGCCTGTTTGGGTTCAGGCTCTGGGGCCTTGGGATATTGGAGTTATATTGGAGTTAGATTGGGGTTAAACAAGGGTTATATTAGGGTTTAGGCGCGTGGTCCCTGAACCCTAATCCCTACGTTTTTACGGTGTTAGGGTCCGGGTCCTGAGTGCGTTGGATGCACCTGCTGCGTTCCGATTTGGCCTCGTGCCGCAGCTTGCCACTCTCGGCCTCAACTAGGAAAGGTCTTAAGGTACCCTCTGTCATTTTGAGCCTTACTGGTGGTTAGTGGGAAAAAGGAATATGATCCCTGCATAATCCCTGTATAGTCTCTTCCCTTCCTCCTTACTATACCCCAGTAAGAACAGGGCGGTGAGATTGCGTTGGGGTTCTGGGGACTGCTCCTCGTCCAAAGAAACACGGAACTCCCTCAAAGGATCCCTCGTTGGGCTTCAGGAAGCTCTACGTTTGCTTGCGGGACCCGTTGAGATAAGACAGATCTTTTTTTCACCAGATCACCAGACAGCACATACTGAAACGAACCTATCGGCCTTGTAACTCCCTCGTACGTGTGACTGCCCACGCTTTGTCGCGCTGCCGTGAAAATGAAAAACTAAACTGGCGCGGCTACCACCAAAGCAAACTCCCGCATTCTATGAACTTACTCAGCTTGCCCTCCAACAAGTTAATACGGCAGCTGACAAGGGCTGCACAGAACATGTCCTTGTTTTAAGCGTGACGCTTTATCAATGATTATGGTTTCCGTGTTAGCCTGGGGCAGGGTATTGGGGCATCTTCGGCCAATGCTCCAACCCTGCAAGCATCTGACTCAATCAAGGCTCCCCCCCATTGTGGACGCATTAGCACCCCCCCGAACCCCACCATGAAATGCGGGTTTAAATGGAACTCACCAGAAACACGTTGCAGTAGGCCTAAACGCAACATGCTATTACTACCCCAAACGCACAAAAGACGAGTCCTAGAACCGCATCTCCGCAACATGGGAGGGGATTGGGGTCTAGGATTCCCTGTTTTACAGGATTTTTCTCAAAAAAGGCAGCCCTCCCATGTCAGCGCCTGCAGCTTGCACAGCGAGGCGGATGCAAGCTGCTCTGCTGTTGACCTGGGCTTTGGGGTTTCTGGGTGTATCGCAGAGGCAAGTCATTGCGATGCTGAAAGAGCTGCGGTCTTTTCCTGGGGGTCACAACATAAACCTTTCCCCTTTGTGGGTATGGCCTTCGAGGCCCTTTAGTGAGAAACCACTGTTTTACACCGGACTACTCTTCCCAAGTCCACAGACTAAAAGGCTGCAGTAACAAGCTAAAGTCCACAAGCATGGAAGATGTCCTCCAAGTGAATACCTCTCTTTGGTGATTGAACCAACTAAGATTATGTTTCTCTTGAAAGACCATCGCCCAAAGGAGGATGTGCTCCTGGCACTAGCACACAAACAACAAACCCACAGGGCAGCGCATAGCCCTCAACCCCCAATCCAAAACTCACAGATCAGTGCTTGAGGCGCTCAGGCTTTCGGAAAGTTTCTGCACTCGGCATCGTGGGGTCTTCAGGGCCCAAGACTGCTTGGAGAGAGCCAACATGCTTCGATTCAGCGTTTAGGGTGTAGGGCTTGAGATTTAGGGTTTTGGGTTTAGGGTTTGCGGTCTGGGGCGTGGGGTTTAGAGTTTAGGGTTTCTGGTTTGGGTTTTTTGTTTCGGGTTGACGGTTCAAGAACCCGTGGAACTTGGATTTAGATTTGCGGCCTCTCCGGTGGGTTCTACATAGGACGGCCTTTCCAAGGAACATCATACTTTGGGTCCTGCCCCCACACATTAACAGCTTATAATACCGTAGGGGTCACAGTAAGGGCTCTCTGTAGCTATATTGCACATATTATCCAGCTGTTAAGGAGTGGGGGCAGTACCCGAATCATACTGTAGGTGCCTAGATAATTACCGACGTTGGGGTCCTAGCTTCCTTGTTGTATAACTATGAAAAAGGGTACCTCGAACAACTCAAAATGATGTTGGCAAGTATTCAGGCCCGGCAATGGAAGACCAAGACAAGGCGATAAAGCAGCACAAGTACAGAACCAATATCCCTAAGCCCTACACTCTAAACCCCAACCCCCCCCTCCCCTTAGGGATAATAATAGGGATCCTTACATTAAGGCCCTTAACCCTGAGTCTAGCCATGATGTTGCCAAGTGCCGCACCTCTTCAAAGAAGTTCTCACCAGCATTCAGTGCATGGGGTATCGACAGAAGCCCTAAACCCTAAACCCCTGACACAGAAGCTTTCTTGAGCGAGGAGTTTGAATTTCAGAGGCTTCGCTTTGCTCTGGCGTTTTCCGCCCCCTGGAAGGTTGTAAAAGGATGCAAGCCCCGGGTTGAATCATTCCAGGGGGCTGCTGATATTAAGCCGGACACCAATTTCAACCCTAACCCATGAACACCCAGCCGCTTCGTAACCTAGGATACAGTCACGGGACTGAGCATCAGAGATCATCAAGATTGCAAGCGCGTGCTCCTTCAGGGTTCATGCTTTGTTGGGCAAAGGGAACCCAAGCATAACTTTCCAGTACATTTTCCTGACAAGAAGCAGCAAAACCCACCCCAAAGCCACTGTTCCCAAGTATAAGCCGAAGTCCCCATATTCACACCATTCCAAACATCAAGCCCTAAAATCCCTGCGAGACACATTCAACCAAACCCTAGGACCCTGAACTTTAGGCTTACTGGTTCTTTTTGGGGGTTTAGTGTTTAGGGCCTTGGGTTTTCAATAAGGGTTTTACCGCAGTAGGTATCATGAGTTTCCAGTGTGTAGTCCAAGGCCTCAAGCACCAGAAGTTTTGAGCTTTGACGACATGGGGTGTGTTGGCACGCGTCTGTACGCATCATAATTCTTTGGCTTATTGCCTGTACGGCTATTTCCAACGCAGCTCTTTCATCACAAAGCTCCCAATGAAAGCCCAACAAATGAAGTGGACAAATGCCTCATCTGCAGGCGAGGTTATCCTCATCACATGCCACGGAGATCGTCCATGCATTGCTATACATTATCTGGATTTCTTTGTCACTTAGATCTCAATTGGTCTTTTTGTCGGAGCTATTTGATTTATGATTATGGGACCATCCCATTAGTCATACCACCTCTAATGCCTTCCTAGTGCAGAAAAGTGCTCCAACTCTCTGCATGCTTCAGAGTCTTCAAAGCACGCAGAACAACCATTCTGCTAGCACCCAACACCCCCAAGCTCCACAAGAAATTCAGTTTTGTTTGAATTATAAGCCAAAAATAATGAAATTCGAAAAACTGGGGCCTGCAGTGCGACGGTTTGTGTGCGTGTGTATATGTGTATATATATATACATACATATATATATATAATGTGAGGCATTATTGGAGTCTGGAATATTCAGAGGGATTCATCTTCGTCTTGAGGGCTTTGGGATCTGGTGCAGGACCTAGAGTTCGGTGTCTTAGGGGGGAAGAAGGGGGGATATGTGCGGCAATACAGGGTTAAGGGTTTAGGGTTGGGCGTTAGTAGGGAATAAGGGAATACAGTATATCGGGATTAAAACTAAGACCAGAAATACTCAAAACTAAAACCCTTGACCCCCAAACCCTCCATCCAAAAAGAACGTGAACCCCAAAATCCTCAATCCAAAAAAAACAACTTCCTAAAACCCTAAACACCAAAACCTCAATCCTAAAGCAATTCCTGGAACCCTAAAACTCCAAAGCCCTACAATTTTCGACCGGAAAGCCCAGGGTCCTCCGGCTCAAGTGCCTCGTCTGCCAGCTGCAAGTTGGCACCCAAAGTCAACGAAGGCCAGTAGCCTTATCTGGATGTAGGGTTAGTTAAGGGATTAGAGTTTAAGGTTTTGGGAGTTGGAGTAAAGGGTTTAGGATTTAAGGTTTAGGGATTAGGGTTTGGGGTTTAGGACTTGGGGTTTAGGGCTTAGGGATTAGGATGTAGGGTTTAGGATTTGGGGTGTAGGGTTTGGGCTTTGGACTAGATGGACTAGATTCTGGCTTGCTGGCAAGGACTTCATTACCAATTTAGGAAACGTCAGGAAACCATGTTATTATATATCTCATATGCCCACATTCTGGTAAACTCATTTAAACTTTTTGTGTGATCTGAGTTTAACGCTGACCCTCTCCACTCTAACATGAAATTTGCAAAGGATACCTCTACGGACTATGGTCCTTTCAAACAATGCATCTAGCTGACTAGCGGTTTCCCTAGAAATGGTCCCAATGACAAACTGTAATCCTGGATTTGGGACACCCTGCAACGGCCCCAAACTTTTGGAAATCTCCATCCTGATAAATACTACATAATCCCAGGTGCCAATTAATTTTCCATATTATTTTCCATATTCTTTTCCGTTTGATTCTCCAGTTTTGGGGCTCCATACTGAGATGGCAAGGCCTCGGATCCAGGGATTCAAGCGAATATGGTTCAGGTTTAGGGATAGACCCCAAGGCCTAAACTCTAAACCCTAGACGCGTAGTAATATTTACAAGGGAGCAGTGGTCCAACATTTTACCTTGCTTGTCGGATCCTCGGCCCGCATGTCAGACTTTAAATGTGCACTTGTATATTATCTTCATGGTGGTTAGTAGGGAATAAGGGAATATAGTATGTATATAAAGGTTATATGGGGATTCTATGTCCTTATTTTTACTGGCATTTGGTGAGTTATTACATTCGCTAGAGGATTTTTGCTTGCATCATGCATCCTAGTTGGTTCACGGATTTAAGGCTTGTCCAGGCTTTCTCGGCGTTAAGAATTGCTGGATAAGGTTTTGAAATTGAAGCTGGAACGAAATCCTTGCAACTTGGACCCACTGGGCTACCTTGTCCGAGGGTCCCTTCCGTGGGTCGGCTGCGACATCGAGACACCCAAACAAAGAACCACCCTGATTCCTGAACTCAATCTTACTCTTCTTGGAGGTTATAATACACACAAATAAGATGCTACCCACATGGCGTCCTATTTGCCTTGCTGGGTGTCCATCGGAGCTGAGGGCAGTGTATACTCCAAACCACAACCTTGTACTAACAAAAAATCCTAAACCCTATAGAGCCGCTTCCGTTTTCTTTTCTCAGTATCCCCATAAAGCCCTTATATGCTATGGTAATTCCATTTTGTTCTCCATTATGCCCATTTGATCCGCATATACTGTAGTACTTTCCATTGTCTTTCCCATTATCCCGTACCCCTAGACCCTAAAACCATGACGTCAGGCCCAGCCGCTGGCAAGGGCATCCAGCAAGCAGGAGTGAGACAGCAACATCTCGACAAAGTCAGCGGACCTGGACGTTTACGGTGTTTAGGGTTAAAGTTTTATGGTTTAGGGTCTAGGGCTGAGGGTCAAAGGTTTAGGGTTTAGGGGACGGCACGCTCGCTTCATGGCCTTAAGCTTAAGTTTAGGGTCCAGGGTCTAGAGTTGAGGGTTTCAGGCTGCAACTGGCGATTTTGTGCTCATTTCAAATCTTTAAACACATTTGGCAAAATCGCGACTATCTATATATATATATATACTAGCGTTCCAGGTGAGGTTAGGTGATCTCGACATAATTTGCTCAGCGTAACTGCCAATGCCGCTGCTGCTGCTACTACTCCATTCAGTGCTCTTTGTGCGTTTCCTCCTCCTCGTCTTCTTCTGCTGCTCCTACCACGACGACGACGACTCCTGCTGCACCTCCTCCTCCTGCTGCTGCAGCACAAGGACGAGGACAAGCACACGGCGACTATGAGGACGCGGACGAGGACAGCAGTATTGGGGGCATCTGGGTTGGGGGGCTGTGGTGCGTAAGACTTGCAGCACGAGGTTGAGGCTGAGGCAGCCAAGGATTTGGCAGGGCTGAAGAAGGCTCTTAGCAGCGGACTTTCTAAAGGTATCTATGCAGTAAGAAAAGGCCCTGCATCCTCAAGACCACTGCTGGTATCTTGCTGGTTGTTAGAAAGAAATGAAAATGGAACACACTATGTGAAGGGGAGTATTCTTAGGGGCTATTGTAGGGCTCCATTCCTCCATTCCACGCTCACAACCAGTCAGCTGTTAGACATAGAAGTTGAAGCTGTGCTCAGTAGAAATAAGACTCCAACACCCGTGGCGATCAGAGCTGCAATCAGCGCAAAACCATGCACCGACCACTGCAAGAGAAAAGTAGGGGTAACAGCACCAACCATCCTAATCCTCCCCCTCCTCGGCATCAGCTTCATCATCCCCGTCATTATCAGTAATTATGGTCATCATCGCAATGATCATCACCATTACCACCATTACCAGCGGTAGCGGCGGCCGCGGCCGCGGCCACATCACAACAATGAGAAGAAGTGTTTAATAGTAGTGATATTCATGTCAGTAACTTCACCCGTCGCGCCTTTGTCCATATGGTTGCCTCGGCTTGCAAAGGTACAAGGGGGGCAGAAGTAAAGACGCACAGCAGCCCACGGGCCTCCGGGAGAATATCCAATCATGGCTCTAATGTATAGAAGGTGCTCAGCAAGGGAACTATTTGCTGAGGTCTATGACTGGGACACCTTCTTCTAGACTTGGTTTCGCAGGGGGGCTTTATTTTAGGGGTTGGGGAGTACCTAAACCCTCTCATTTTTCCGATTATATAAAAGCCAAACAATTGAATCTCTTAAAAAGGAAGCTTGGAACCTTCTCATAGCTAGTGCAAGCTCGTCTGAGTAAAACCCTCGCTGAAGAAGTCCTCGTAGCACATCGAAGAATGCAAGTCCCACACCAAGAGCCCCAAGGCATGAACGAGCACTGGCGAGCAGCCACAAATTGCGAGGAACTGTTACACCAAGCTGGGTATCTTGCGAAAAATAAGTTATCGATAAGAGGTGCTGGTGCTTGTGCCGGGGGAATATGGCTTATATCGTTGGTTATGACTTGAGTGCTTACCTACCTAACCTAAACTCTGAATACACTTCTCACCTTCATCTTGAGAGGATTCGTCCACTGTGAAAGTCCCCGTATGAGCTACAGTCAGTGTTTCCCAGACAAGGGCTTTAGGGTTTAGGGTGTAGGTAGGGCTGACTATATTTCCAACCTACACCCAGACCCCGGGAGGATCCAGAAAGCAGGCTCCTCAATATGGTAGCTTGTACTACTATTGGGTAAAGTTCGAGGAACCCTCAAGGCGGATCTAATTTCTGGACCCACTAAATCCTAAACCCTTAAACCCTGAACCCTAAGCCCTAAGCCCTAGATCCTAAACTCCGAACTCTAAACCCAAAACCCTAAACCAACCGAGACACATCTCCGATTATGGCGTTTAGGGTCTAAACTCCCTAAAGGGAATTACAGAGGGTTGAGGATTTAGGGTCTAAACTCCTTACAAGAGGAAACACGGGGATATATGGGAATTATTCAGGGCCTGAACTCCTTGAAAGGGGGTTATATAAAGATTATAATTACAATATTTAGGAGTATTATAAGGGTTACTAAGAAGGGTACAAAGAGCTTAGACTCTAGCTCACCTGGAGGTGTAGTTGGAGAGCCAATGCTTATTGCTTAAAATCTATATAGTGTTTTTTAGTCTTGGGGTTGAAGGTTTAAGGCTTAGAGCTTGAGGTTTAGGGTTTTTGTTTTAGGGTTTATGCAGCTTAAGAGAGGGGCTGAAGGTTTAGGGTTTACGGCGTGGGGTTGAGGGCCTGTGGTTTTGAGGTTAAGCAAGGGCTTGGAAAGGTCGCTGCTATCAGGGTTCTTTCCGACCCCTGGCCCTTGACGGCATTATCATCTTTTGGTTCCTCGACTACCTCGACTATTTGACGACCATGATGCTGGGTGGTTGCTGGGATTAGCTTGAGCGCGAAATCCATGGCAGGAAGTATTGCAGGGGCGAGGCCCCACAACCTGCGCGGCACTATGCTGGCCATGCAGAGTCACAAAATGATTGCCACAATCAGCGTAAGGGCCCGGAAGGAAAGAGACCAACAGGTTTCAGACCTTCGCACTTGGCATGCCAAGAACGCCAGGTGCTCACCATAGTTGTTGCGCGCTGTAAGAGTGAAAGGGGCAGATTATACTAGGGTTGTATAGGAATACTAAACCCTAAACCCTAAACCCTACAGACTAGGTAGTACCAGTAGTAGTTCCTCCAACTCCTTTAGTACCCATGCTCCGTGGGCCCGTCAAGAACTGCAAAGAAGGATTCCTGAGCGTCTCGAGACGGTCCTCTGTAATTCCTGAGGGTGACTCCCATAACATCCATAAATGGCAATTTCCCCAAAAAAGGGGACTCTAACACGGACCCCAAAATACTATAATCCTTATTGTGGGGACCCAGAGTAAGGTACCCCTAATTTTGGGAAACCCATAAATCTTCCCATATCCCTGATGCTCTTTTTGTAAGGGCTTCCCATCTCGAGACACTCACACGCCCTAAACCTAAACCTCAATCGCTAAGCCGTAAACTCACGGGTTCCGCTACTACCCCGCTCTATACGACTCCCCCTAGGTTCCACCCTTAATTAGGGTTACTTAAGGATAAGTAGGCCGGAGTAAGTTAAGTAAGGGAAACTTGGGGGTTGGCGGGGGCTTAGTAGGGGGGGGGTTAGTAGGGCAGCCCATGATAGAGCCTAAACGCGAAGCCCTGAAACCTGCACCTTACTGTATAGATTCAAATTCCTTCTCAGCAGCGCTTTTGCTTTTTACAGACTCCCACTCGAAATCCTTAAGCCTAAACCCGAATTAAACCCCGAGCCCTATTCAATGTAAGCTCCTTATCAGCAACTTTTTAAGAAGCCCCCATTCAGCCTATACTATTGGGGTTTATCTGAGGTCTACCGTCATGATTCCTTCCATTATTCTTTGCCACCCAGAGGTAAGTTGAATTCACTGAAGCCCCGTATTGTAGTTTCCGTTGTGTATTCCACTCTCCATTTCCTCTTATGCCTCCGTATAATCCCTAAACCCTAGACCTTAAACCCCAAACCCTGAACCCCAAACCCTAAACCCTGAGCCCCAAACCCTAACCCCCAAACCCTAAACCCTAGACCCTAATCCCTAAACCCTACTGTAGACCCTAAACCCTAAACTGTAACCCTTGAAGAGCACAGGGTGCCGGCCTGCAAGTGCTTCCATCTTCATCTCTTCCTCCAGCGCGCTGAACCTCAGAGTGGCCAATGCTCCGATCGCTTCACAAGATGCCTGTGAGGTTCAAATTGCCATCTGAGGGTTTCCCGGAGGGGTCCCATCACAAGGATTACAGCATTTAAGGGTCTAAAAATTACCAGTATAGCAACATCCTGGTTGTTTTCATTCGGTGCTGGTACCAAGGGCCAACGTGAGCCGACCAAACGACGGTCACACTCTCATTAAGCACTTGGACCCGCGCGTCCCTTTGCCCTACCAAGTTCTGCTAGCTCTACATCAATCTTGGGGTCCTCTATTTATGGAAACGATCATCCATCATCAGCATGAGAAGCTCGACTGCTCCATAGCTCTTCGCTCGTTGAGCATTGGGGAGTTATGAGGGCTTCCGGCTGATAAGGGATCCATGTAGTGTGCCCAGAGTGTGCAACGTGTGTAGGGTCTAGAACCTTTGACAGGCCTCCCGGCAAATCAAGCGCATGATAGTCAATGCTTAGATGTGGCTCTGTCCGTTCCCAATTGTGTTGTCTGCATGATAAGACGTGTGATCTTGAAGATGATCACGTTTTCGTACCGCCGATGTTAGCGCGGCATTGGCTCTACTACAGTCACAAGGTTGACTTTGGCTTTGTGGTATAGTTGCACATTGCTTGGTGATGTTGACTGCATGGCAGCATAGTGGGAACGGATCCTGAACGCAGCTAACTGACTAGGACAAGCTGAAGGCCGCGGACTTCTGAATTTGCTGCTTGAGGCTCCCATTCACGCATTTTGACGATTCCCACATCCCAGTCTCAGTATCCAGCTCAGCTTCAAAGGATGACTCATCGAAGCCGTCAGGCACCGCATATGACGTAGAGATGGCCTAGGCGACAAATGTGCATAGACGAGTCTGTGCTGGAAGCCCATCAGGCCTCATTGATGTCAGCGATTTCGTCGTTCAAATCTGCCATGTTGTCCATCAGCTTTTCCTCAGTACAGCCGACCGCTGATCACAGGGGTGCAGATACGCGGATCTAGCCACACCCTCTCAACTCGTTTAGGATCTCACGATGTCCATAACGCCGCCGATCTGTTCATAGCGCTCTTTCCTTGGCGATGCTAGCACTTCAAACACTACAGCTCTTGGGAGTAATGTAATTTCAAGCGGAAACAAGCATGCCAGGCGCTCAAGTCTTGATGACCCACTTTCATGGCCTCAACAGTCATGATGTTGATCTCGGCCTGCCCACGCAAAGACTACCTACACAGAAGGTGCATATCATGGGGGATGGCCCTTTCGAACCTTTGCATGATATGAGGCTAGACAGATTAAGTCGTGTTTGAGCTAGGCGAGGCATGGTAAACCGCTACAAGGACTCTCCATATCACGAGTTTGTGGGCAATGCCAGCCAGGGCGAGCATGCATATTTTCAATGGACCAGGAATTGTAATGTCTTGAACTCTCAAGGTAACATGGCTTCTGAAACTAGGGCATCTTCACCAATGACAGGCCCTCTGCAAGTAGGAAATTGACTTCTTGCAGCTAATACCACAGGCCATGAATGCACTGCACACTGCACATAGCTGCTTCTTGTTAGGCAGTTGAAAGTGCGGGACCTGCTCCTGTGCACCGGCAAGCGAGTCCACATTGAACTGCGTTCCCAGGATTTGGTCGCGCTGCTGCTCGTACATCTTCTTCCTCCCAAGATCAAATGTTTTCTCCAAAGGCAGATTCATTGAAATCGCAAAGAAAAACATAACTTCTTGCCCGTGTGGCCTCTTCATGCACTGCAGAGCCAGCTGCTTCTGCTGTGCCGAAGCTTTCCCGCCGACATATCTCCGAAGATCCTGCGGATGCTACATCTTGGGACATGCCAAAGACCTCGGGCTCACCTGACGCTTAAGCAGGTTCTTCTTGTTCTGCTTTTATAGGCTTTGCTCGCCCCCCTCGAGGCATTAAGCGGCTTCATCTCTTTCTCATAACACATTGCATGAAAAGCGGTGGGACGCATCCAGAGATGTGAATGTGAGGATTGTATACTGATGTTTGATGGCATTCGGTTTCTTGCAATGCTCCTCATCACACTTGGCAATCTTCTTTTCAAGATCGGTGACCTCATGCAGCAATGCTGGTCTGCAGTTGTTGAATGACAGCCTGCCTACTGACATAGACAAAACGTCTGGATCCGGACCCGTGAATCGATCCTCTGCGACGTCTCAGAGAGACTTGCCGCCGGTCCTGCTGGTGCTGGGGCCTCATTCAAGCGATCTGTTCACAGCTAGCTTCAGAAGCAAAGTGCTTTTGAGAGTGTTCTTGTCTGACATGTGCAATCTTCTGAGTAGCTAACAGGCTTCGGTGCCCCAAAAAGGCGCTTCATCGCAGCAAGCAGAAAGAGTGCACTGCCCTCTGTTTTTCTTGTGTGTACCTTTGCTGCTAGACTGCAGTTTGACATTTGCAAGACTGGATCCTTCTGGGTCTCCCATGGCGGGCTACAAAGGCTGATTCACGTAGACGTTCTGTTGGATGTTGAGATAAGCTGGCTGCTGGTGCAGGAATGGCGTTTGACTGGCGGCATAGGGGAGACAAGAAAGCGTCACCTACGCCATAACGGTTCAAACTGTTTAAATGCTACTCCTGTGCATAGCTCAGTCCTAGTCCTAATGCTACTTGCATCATGCATGCAAATTCACAGCAAGCTGCCTGTACAAGACGGGAACTGCACATCCTCGAAAACTGGCCTGCCGAATTGCTTTGCCCTTGTTGGCGAAGTTTTCTGGACTCTTGCCAGAAACAAAGCAGCAGCCCTGTGCGGCTAGGCATCACGATCGGCCGAACACATAGTGTCCAGGCACGAGGTCACGAGGATGATTTTCCAAAACTTCCTTTGGAAAGGTTGGTATGCTGGCACCTTCGCAACCTGTGAGAGCCATCAGGGCTCACCCAACCCAAGTGGGTTCGGCACAGCATCCACATCATCTAAGTTGTTTCGCGGCAGATCTTCCTGTGGTCTAGGGTCAGTCTCTTCATTCGGCTCCTCCACGCGCGTCATGTACAAGAAGCCGTAGATGATTACGAAGGATGGAATGCTGACCTATCTCATAACGGGAATCAAGCGCAAAAGAAAATAGAAAATTAGATGGAAACTGGCTCATATTACAGGCGATTGAAGACGCATGCTTTAATATGGCACGATGCATGCACAGGCTGAGCTAGCCTGTACAGCAAGGTGCAGATGTTGGGGGCGGCAAACGGTGCAGGCAAGGCGCAACGCTCATCATACTGCCATTCAAGATGATCAAGATTCCCATGAAGTCATCCGGCTGGCTTCTAAAAAACACCCACCTTGCTTCAAACATCATAAGTGACAGAAGAAGGCCCAGCAATACGGAGGCGAGCCATGGTTCCCAGATGTGAATGATCTCATGGAGTGGTGTCAGTCTTGCCGCCAGCAAGGCCACAACCTCGGTCACGCAAGGAGCAAGGATCTAAGCTTGGGTCCGCATCTACACTGCATGGGCTATAGGGACATATTGGCATATTGGGGTACATAGGGTGTAGGTGTTCATTGGGGACTCCTCTTTCCTCGTTTCGAGCAGTCGGAATGCCTTTAGGAACAAGGCGAAAGTAACAGAAATCAAGCAGCAGCCCATCACCCGTCACCCTCGTCAAAGCCCTTGAAGAACGACACGGCAAGCAGCAAACGCAAGGGTCTTTTTGGGTGGCTTTGGGATGCAATGCCAAGCAACTGATGCCGTGAACCAGCCAGTGGCGAGTGCAGCCGGGACAGCTCGCTGGGAAAGGTACTTGAAGTCATCGCGCGTCAGCAAACCACACATCATAGACGCAACGCCCATTGCTATACACGTCATGCAAGCAAGTTCCAGGTGCAGAAGTGTTGCGAAGAGAGACTCGGTCAAACTCCAGAGCACTGCCGCAACACATGTCATCACCTGGACAAGCCATGATTCTTGACTTGCTACCTGATTGATGAGACTAGACCGAGTACGGCGCGGACATCAAGAGATAGTTGTACGGGAAATTGTTTCGGATGAGCGATAACTGCATGATCATTACCATGTCGGTGAAGCTCAACAAGTAGTAGAATCCCTGCACCAGGCTGCGAAAAATGGCATCAGCATCAACAGGGTGCAGCTGCCAAACGTACCTCGACCGCGAGCGATTTTTGCACGGGCCGCCCTCCCTGAGCTGCGGCAATTCATTACACTGAAAGCTCTGTAGGCATCAACATGGAATAGAAGGGACATGCTAGGGCCCTCGCCCAGGCAAACTGGCGAAGCAGCACCATAATCGCCAGGCAGACTGCTTGCCTCACATGCACTTGGCAGCCACATCTCCCAGCAAGCTGAAACCCATATCGGCAGAGTAGCTGTAGCGCGAGAAGGGCGAAGATTTTGACCTCCGAGCTTCTTCTTGATCATGCCAACATGATCATAGAAGAGGAAACAAGTGAGGCTGAGGCCCGAAAGGCTCGCTGCACATAAGTGGGCACAGGTTTGCCCACCTCATGTGAACTAACAATTCTGCCCTCTATGAAATCAATGCTGCAGGCCTGCGGAAAGCGCCATGTGGAAAACCGACTCCTGTCAGAGCATGCAAGCATTTGCAGCTGCAGAAAATATAGACAGCTGTACAGCCCTACAGTCTGCTTGAACGAGCTTGAATGCGCGCGCCTGATTGTGGAGCCTGCACAATGCACAAAGTGGTATCAGCCGGCGATCAAAGGCTTACATGATGGCAAAAGAACAAGAACAACATGCCATGGTACCATCGAGAATGCAGCTTTCTTCCAACACTGTTGCTACTCCGAAGCGGCAGGCACGTAGTGGCAGGTCCACATTGACAGCAAGGGCAGGAATTGTTTGCAGAAGACGGGCCGGTCCAATTGTCTGCCAAGGGATGTGTGAATTCAACGTTTATTCAATTTCAAGCTGTCTTGCACGGTCAGACCAACAAATTACCAAGAGGAAGAAGTTCCTGCAGTGTCGTTCCAGACCACTGTCTCCCTTGGAAGTGGACAGCTGACATTGACGGGGTTCAATGTGTCTACAGCTAGCCCACCTCGAACCGTCTCCCGGTGGTGAGAATTAGCCACCTCCGATCGGAACCCAGCAAACATCTGCTCTTGTACACGTATTGGCGAAAAACACGCATGCCTGCGGCGTGTCTAGTGCCGTCTGGACCTCAAAAAAGCTCAAGTCATGCATCACATCTCACCTCACAGCTAGGCCCCTGACATCTTGTGAAGGCAGTTGAGGCTCCGCAATTTCGGCCATTCGCGCCTGCCAGCGTTCGAGTGACTTGTCCACGGCCGAATCACTAGGGGAGCATGACAGGTACCCGCTGCAATGCTTGGTAGCTACGTGCCGATGAAGACCTAGTGACACCTGATTCATGACCACCATCTTGTCACCGCGTCCTATGCTCAAAGTACGAACCAACACATGGCAACGGCTGCCCGACTTTTGATTGCAAAATTTCCAGTTTCCTTCAGCTCCTTCCTCACGCGATCAAATTTGATACTTGATCGGCACCAAGACAACGCTGCAGAACAACCGCACATTGCCAGTATCCCAAACCAGCATAGAAGTGCTCAGAATCACGTTTGCCTGATGTCTCATCTGGCATGGGTCAACATCCACAAGTGTGCCCATCTCTTCCAGACAACGTCGCACGCGTACATCATGATGGCATTGCAGACCCATGGGCAACAACAAGCCTCCGTCTCTGCCATCATAGACGGGGAGTAGCTGTGCAACAAAATTGGTTTTGGGCCAAATGCCTGGAATGGAGCAGCTGTTGGCCACATATGTGGAAGAATGAGCGCAGACACAGAGAAAGCTATTCAATTGCTGTGGTTTTTGGCTAACCTGCTCAAGAGGAAAGCGGTGCGTTAACGAGCCGGCTGCTCGGCAGTGGCGCACGTTCAGTCGAGGCTTGGATGCGGTTAAACGGGTTTCCCAGAATTAGGAGTACCTTTTGGGGTCCTCACAACAAGGATTAGCATACACTTTTGGTATCTTTTGGGTCTACATTGGGGTCCCGGTATCTACCAAATATTCAGAAGCTTTACAGAAAATTACACCATGTTACACCTTGCACGACCTCAACCTGATGAATGTGCGCGCTAAGGTGAAACCTTTTCTACAACGCTCCACACGCAGACTCAGAGCTTCGTCTTGGACGTTCTCTGATCTGCAGCTGTCTTTGGAGCTCTGCAGCTATCTAAACGGCGCGGCGAGATGAACAGTTTACGGCTACCCGGCATTCGGATCATGGAGAAACCAGGGCTTGGTCTCTTCAATGAATTGGAAGATGCTGTTTGCAACCTCATTCATGAAGCAAGGTCGATGAAGCTGGTAAAGGAGCAACAGAAGTGGCACCTCCAACTTGTCAGGGTTCTTGTCTGGATGCCAACGTAGCTGCAAGCACCTTTTGTTACACACAAACACATGCAAAATACGTCTCGAATTGTAAGTTGCGTGTACGGCCTCAGGGCTTTCTTTCGCTTGGCCACTTCCAGACCCTGCAAGTCTGTTCAGTAGCCAGGCCATTGCAGACGCATGCGCTTGTGCATGCTGCCCTTTCAAGAGTCAAAGGCCTGATTGACCATCGACTCCATCTCCTGCGCTTCGAGACGGTCCAATGGCTGCTCCCAAGCAAAGCAACATGCCTGCCTTGAGAACGGAACTCTTGATTTGATAGACCGCATGGTCTTCGAACGCGGCATCAAGCTTTGGAGGTGCCTAAAGGCTGGTCGAACCACTCCAGCAACTGGGAGCTGATCGTCAAAAGCAGACAGTGCAAAACGTTGAGGCAAACACCGGTCCCCGCGGTGGCACGTAACTTCCAGCTTGTTCACCGCTCTGGGCTCCCTTGCGGTCATGGGAGTTTCACCTATCTATCATCAAATCATCCGAGCACCCCATGGCCCAACCTTCTGCTTCTGGCTGCCCGACCTGAACCAACCCTTCCTTTTGCAGGGGACTTTGTAGTTGATGCTTGGCCGCCAACTTATTCTGCTTGCCGGCATCCGCATTTGCCTTGGAGAGGGCAAGGCAAGCCGCGCAATGAAAAAAAGTCCGTGGACAAGGCTCTTACCCCACCAGTTGCTGAAGCTCCTGCAGCTCCTGCCTGCTGGGAGTACCAGGCCGTGTACTGCTGGTACCACCTCAGGGCCAGAACTGCTTGGCAGTCACCACTTGCATTCAAGCTTGTGGGCCCGGCTGCTGCCATTGCTCATGCTGTTTCTTGTTATCCTGCGAATCCAAGGACAGCTTTGCACGGCAAACATCAAGGAACAGCCGATCGATCGAGTAATGGAATGGTGTTTGCTGGATGGCTCCTCCTCCTGCTTCCTCAGATCTGCAAACGGGTCGTCCTCACAATGACACCCGCTATCAGCACTGCATCCACATCGTCTAGCATGGGTCGACAAATCACTGTAAAATCAAATGAGCAGGCGGCTAAATTCAAAGGCTCTGGGGCGGAAATGAGATAAGAGGTATCTCTTTCGGGATTAGGTATCGCTTTTTCAGGGAACTTGGGGATATTGCTTTTGAGATTAAGTATCGTTTCCTCAGCTCTTTGCACTCATTTCCTCCTGCAGTACTGCCACGAGAGGCTACCATTTGGATGCTTGCTCACGCTCCCTTCCTGATTGTCAGCTCCCTGCGAGGTGGTACCTCGCAAGTGGGAACAAACTGGCAAGCAGCTTTCAAGGCCTCTGAGGTGCCAACCTTGCTGCGCAGCTGCAGCCTGAGCCTGTTGAACTCATCGGCTTACTATAACGGGCTCTTGACATGTCCATCTTATAAACATCTTGGCTCCGGGCGGGCTCACGGCAGGTTGCACCAGCTGGCAATGACCAAGCCTGCCAATTTTCTCGTAGCTTCTCATTCGGCCCTCTACAGTAACGTTTGCTCTACCATGCCGGCAACACAGTGTGATTCGTTCTCTCGTTGTGATAGTACACTTGTCCATCCGGTGTCTTGTAGCGAACCCAGTCAGTGGCTGGCTGTTGAGCTTGCTCTGGCTCCCTGGGGCGGTCCGCGTGTCCCGGGTGGCGCTGCTGCTCCTCGTAACGCTCCTGACGCTGCTTCTCGGCTTCTTCTCGCTGGCGCTGTGCCTCCTGCTGCTGCTGCCGCTGGGCCTCCTCCCTGTGTAGCTGGGCCTCTTGATGGTGCAGAAAGGCCTCTTGCTTCGCACGCTCCTGCTGAAGAGACACCTGCGTCACAGAGAAGCCAGATACCGAATGACACAGCCACGCGCTGAAGGCGTCCTTCGGTCCAGCCGCGGATGTTCCAGAATTCGAGGGAATGCCAGGCATGCCAGCCTTGGCAGGGACTCAGGCGAGCAGTAAACTTTAACCAACACAGCTGGTGTCTGGCTGGAACGAAGGGTGTCTCGCCAGCTGGAGCCCGACCAGGAGCTTCCTGGCCGCCAGCGGCACCGCTGCCAGTGCCGGAGGGCCTTTGTTCAAACGTCGTGCAAAGCCAGCATGAGTTCTTCACTCAGCGCTTGGCGCAACCCGATGATGATGATGATGATGATGATGATGATTGTGAATCCTGCAGGGTCTGGGCAAGGAAACCCCTTCACTTGTGCTCAATCATGTGCCGTCTTCAGCTCAGCGGTGGGAGGGTGGAGTTTGCTTGACCAACAAGGACAAAGGCGTTTTAAGGTTGTGGGACCGGGCTCCTAGGCAGAGTCCTAGGCAGCATATTCACATTGATAGCGGAGCCCGGTCCGTCACTAGTATTTTATTTCTAGTGTAAACGGGGTGATTCAGAGTCCTGGGGAAAAGGATCCTGAAGTGGGGTAAGAACTACCTGGTGTAGTGACTTGAGCCATGGGAACAGAAGCGGAGGGACCTCCGACAGGTGGACTCAGCCATCTTCCTTGGCAACAGGTTCCGAAGTTTACTCCTGGAGTGACGAATGTTGATGAGTACACCCAGCGCCTTAAGTTTCTGAAGGAGTTGTGGCCGGCAGAGCATGTTCAGCATCTGGCGCCGCGGGCGGCTTTGATGGTCGAAGGGGCGGCCTTCCACAAGATCAGCCGCATAGCGCCGGACAAGTTAAGGTCAGCCGACGGAGTGCAACTCTTGGTGGAGACTTTGGGAGGGTCCTGGGGCAAGACTGCAGTGGAGGAAAAGTATCACTACTTCGAGCAGGCCATGTTTGTGGTCTCCCAGAAAGCTGACGAGAGCAACGATTCGTACATCTCCAGGCATGATGCCGCTTTTGAGGAACTGTTGGCAAGAAAGGTGTCAATAGAGGAGATCAGGGCGTACATCCTTTTGCGACATTCCCAGCTGAGTCCGGAAGACAAGAAGAAGGTAGTTGTCGAGGCCAAGGGCGACCTCAAGTACCAGGACACCATTAAGTCGGTCAGGCTGCTGGGTTCCAAGTTCTTTACAGACTTTCAGCAAAGAGG